>MQRK01153357.1:0-11079 GCA_001938485.1 Girardia tigrina | reverse complement strand
TTTGAAGGCTACAAAATCCATTAGAATTCGTGAAACTCATACTTAAATGACATCAACTAATCAAAACGTTTCTTCGTCATCATTGGTTGTAAATGAGTTATTAACATTTTAAATCCTGCCAGACTTTTTAAACACTCTACATATTGATTATTCCTCTTATAGAATGACAATCTTAAAATACACAAGTCTTAAAATATGTTTTAGGATTTACGCTATATCTTTTTTTTAATAATAAATTTTGTTTTAAATTTTATTTTATTTAATTATTATCGATAGTATTGACATTTTACTAATATTCATATCTCAATTAAATTGTCGAGAAGTAATTCTTTACTTCAAGTTTATATTGTTTATTTCAAAATACAATAATGTATAATGTTAAAGTTTGAGGTATATCAAAGGTTAAACTTATTGGTTAAACTTATTTAGTCAAAAAAAATTGAAAAGGAAATTTTAGAATAGTAATATCGCGTTGGTAATCAGTAATTTTCCAAATTAATTAATAAATTAATACTGTTCCGGATTTGCTGGCCAATATTCATTTTTTACAATCATTATTTGAGGCCCTGATGAGGGCCATTTTACTTTCCAAATATAATGGATTTTCCGAAGGAATAACCCAACTTCTACTTTTATTATTAACTTCATTCTCAGATTTGTTGAATGTTCGTTTAATCATCGATAATACGCGCACAACATTTGCGATATATCGCACGATACGGCTGTCGAATTGGCCGTCGATCAAACGATTCTCGTACGCGAAATTAATTGAAAGTTTGATCAATTTGTACAATTCTTTCCATTTTTGTCTTTTATATTTTCATTCATTAATTTTTGATTTGATAAGAAAATTTCAGGAAATTGAAAATACAACATTTGAAATTGAAAACTTTTATTTTATGTTTTAAAAAATGTGCGGGGATTCCGCTAGTTTACAATATTCAAACAAAAACCATAAATCCCAGAACTTTATATAAATTTTATCAGAAAAAGACAATTAAAGATTACAAAAATTAAAACATGCCAATTCAATATTTATAAAAGTACCGGTTGCTGTGAAAGTCTTGTAAAAAAGCCATCCAAACAGAATAACATGTATATTTCAGAAAATATAAAAGATACCACAACGAAACTTTAAATTCGACTTGAATATAAGTGTTAAAACTATTTATTCAAAATGATCACCTCCCTCACGTACGACAGCTTCCATACGTTTCCTGAATTTTATATTAATAATTTAATTTAAACGAAAACAAATACAACCAAAAATAAGTAATATTTCATAGTCTTAAATTTAAAAATGAATTAAAATCAAATAATATAACTCTAAAATTAATTTAATATTTAAACGTATGGCTAAATAACGAAAGTAATGTACAGAAGATTTTAAAATGATGATTTAAATAAGATAAGTTAGTAACCATATTAGGAGTTTAATTTTATGAAAGTCGTTAATAAAGTCGTAAATTTATAATTTTAAAATTTGTAATAAATTACGTATAAATATTTATATTTTAATAAAAATTTATGTAATAATATTTATATTTAGCAATTTTAATACCTGGTTTGTGCTAAATAAAAAAAATCGTTCCTCATAAATTTGTTTGGAAAATAGTTAATTGTTATTGTGGTGCTTGACAAATTTGAGAAAAACAAATCAAAAATCGAACAACAAACAAATGTTTAAAAAAACTAGCAGAAATAAAATAAAAAAAATTAATGTCTTCTCTTTGTTGACCATCTTTTTGTTCGTGTAAACACAATTCTTATGTTCAAATCGAAAATAACGTGGACAACTATGCACAAAAGCACCTAAATCGTCGGATCACGTGCACCATCGCCTCACACATTTCGACGACAAATAGCGGATTCCAACGACCGTACTAACTCCACGTCCGGAGCACGTGTCGACGAATCGAGCGAATCATCACCTTCTCGAACGGTGTTGGCGGTCACGGAGACGGAGTTGTGGTACGGGAAACCGCATTGAGCAGGATGAGAGTCTGCTACTTAGAGGTGCACCGTTCGATATCGGGCAGATCTAATCGAATCCTGGTCGGCACGAGACCGGCTGATCTGTCCTACCGAACGACAATTTACCGCATTTGGAAAAGGTAATGACATTCACAGCTCGATACGGAGGCCAGCACTTCAGTTATATTAAGAAATATTTGTGTTAAGAACTTTATAGTTGATCGTGAAACCAACAGAATTTATTCAAGAAACAATATTTTGAAGAAAGTTTCAAAATGAAATTTTCAAAAAATTGTCAAAAAATTCAAATTTCAAATTTAAAGGGATTAAATGAAATTTTAAAAGGATTGAATTAAATCATATTTATATTTTCTTTAAACACATTTAGTTTATGTACAGAAATTTAAAAGTTGGTTAAGTATAGTAAAAATAATTATTTTTCTTTAATTCAGTTTTTAATTTATAGGCAATGGAGTTTTCAACTAGTCAGAAAGGAGAATGAAATCTTCTTTACAGTGGTTTTCAATACCTACATTTTTGTACAAGAGATGAAATATATATACTGAGTGTCATTCCCTTATGAAGACAAAAACAACGAAATTATATAAGATCCAAGCTGTCATTGTCATAATTCCTGTCTATAAAAAGCAAACATTACAAAAAGCTGAATGAGAGGTGCTATGGCTGCAAGAAATGTGACCTCCTGCAGTGTTATTGGAGAGACATTGACAAAGATAAATATGGATGCATTTGCTTATTTTCTAAAACAATCTTCCCTTGCGAGAACTCTCCGAAATCACCGATCGAAGAAGCACTTACCTAATTCATCCACGATAGGTTTTTTAATTCCTTAAAAATACTCGGACTTATTATAACTAGGGCAATTTTTTTGTTGCATTAAAAAAAGGAAAAGTTGCATTTTTATTTAACAAAAGTTGCAAAAATTTACAAAAAAGTTGCAACTATTAATTTCATTGGTCAATTAAATAGATGTTATGTAATCACTGATAAATCCATGGTTGCGTAATGACGAATTGATAATAAAAAATTAATAACAAATTAAAAATAATAAAAAATTAACAAAAAAATTAAAAAATCCAACATATATTTATTCCGTAAATACAATATTATTATAATATGCCATAAAATATTTCAAAATATTTTCAACGTTAAATGGTCGATTTGTAGATAAAAGGATTTTTAGCATTGAAAAGCTTCTTTCAACTGATGCTGAAGAGGCTTGACATTTCTGTAAAAAAACATATTGGCTTGGATGTAGATGTGTCATTTTTAGTTAAATTCATGATATTGTAAATATCCTTATTTTTCATTAACCTTTTTTGACGTAAGTTAATAAATCACATAAATCTTCTTCAAACTGTATATTCTGCAAATCTTGATATGCGTTTGAAGAAGAATATGTAGTTCTTTCTGAATTCTCAAACAATGTTATTAGATTTTCATAATCTCTCTTAATCTGAAGTAAATCAGAACTTAGACTCTTTTTTTAATGAGTCCTTTGCTCTTGTTACAATCAAACCATCCCCTGTAAATTCACCTACGATTAATCTAATTTTAGGCAAATAATCGGCATAATAAATTGCCACTTTAAGCCAAGACGCCCATCTGGTAGTCACTGATGTAGGTGAAAATCCAATATCACGAAATAGTAACTTTCTTTCCTTGTTTTTGATCGTAGATGCTTTTAAACGAGAAATTAAATTATCAACTGAATCAAATTTAGATCGAATTCTTTCAGCACAATTGTGAAATAAATGCGACACACATGTAACATGAAATAGTTTTGAATATAACAACTTAAGAGTTTTTCCCGCGGCTGTCATAAGAAGTAAAAAATTTTCTCTATTGATTGAAAAGTTTCTTAAAAGGTCATCAACAAGTTGGATAACGTACTGCTGATTAATGACAGCATCTCAAATACGACAAATACTTCATTCTTCTTTGTCAGCAGTACATAAACACATGGTGGATACGAATTTCCTACTTTGGCATGAACAGTATAAAGTTGATAAAACATAGTTGGTGTCTTTTCAAAAGTTCCGTCGCCAAATACTGTGGTTTGGCTTAATTGACTCAGAAACTATCGATCTAATAATACTAAAATTCGACCTGAATCATCTAATCCCAAGTCGTGTTATAATTTATATAATTTATTTATCCGTTTTTTGTCCTTTGTGTTTTTTCAAGTGCGCTTTTTCCGCAAACCGGTTTTGTACTGAGTGATATTTTATAACTGATCATAACTGTGCTCTTATCGATTGTTGAAAATTTGATTAGATCCATAAAGCTTTATGCTAGAAATATTTATTGATAATAAAGAGTTGTTGAATAATTTGCATTCACTTCTCATATATTTGTGTTGGGTGAACCTTTTGTTCATTGGGAGTCAGATAATAGAATTGAATAAAGTTGAATTTATTTGAATATTTAAGTAAATTCACTTATTTAATTAAAAATAAAAAAACGTTATAAGCATTAAAATCAAAATAGATTTTAATAATAAATTAAAAAAACGATTAAAGTTAAACTTTTAGATTTTAATACTACTAGAAAACTTAATTTTAATTAATGTTTGTTAATAAATAACAATGTATTTAATTAAAAAATTTTATTTGTATTTTTAGAGAATGATAATTTTGAAATTTTCTGCAATTTAATACAGACCAACCGATCTTAGTTTTTGTTCTCTCAATCGATCAAACACCTGAAGACGTTCTAATTGAATCTAAAAATTATTATTGTACTGAAAAGAATATTTTTTTTATAAACAAATTTAATAATAAAAAAAATTTATTTGTAATAAAATAAAAACAGACTATAGTAAATTATAAAAAAATATTAATAGTAATTAAATTTTATTCATTTAATTATTATTATTTTATTAATATTATCATTACTAATATTATTATCATTAATATTATTATTATATTATTATTATTATTATTGATTAAATTTTATTATTTTTTATATTTCGTTTATGACACTCGAAGTCATTTGTTTTCCATTCAGAAATGTTTTGATTGTTCTATCACCGAGATTGCAATTTGCAGATACACTTGGTATAAGTCAGACCGCGTTCCCATTTAGATCAACTGTTGCCAATCGTCAAATTTACTGACGCCATATTCCTCTAGCAACAACACACTGGGAATAAAAGTAGAAAAACTCGGCGTCATATAGAACGGCTGTTTCAATAGCTATCAATAAAAAATCACAAATACACTTTCAACATTCCCCATTTGACGGTAAAGTTTTTATTTTCCCGTTCAGACGGTTTAGGTACAGTGGGTCTGGGGCGTTGGACTAGCTGATTGTTTATTATTTTCTAATTAAGGTGATATTCCGAGTTTTCAATAAACAGACACGGTTACTCGTAATGTTTGGAGTGGTGGCGTTGTTGAGGAGCAAATTGACGCGGGGCGGCGGAGATTTAAAAACATATCAATATTAGTTTGATTTGTTGTGAATGTCAGAGTTTTACAGTTTTACATTTAATTTGTTTAAGATCCTCTAGTTTTTGAAACAATAACTTGGCAAAATAATAATTATGATAATTAATTAATTAATTTAATTATTATTTTTAATTACTTTTTTACCCCTAGGTGGTGAAACGATTAAAAACTTGTAAGGGGATCTCAAAATGTAATTACTAGACGAATCCAGTGACTAAATTAATTCAAGCAAATTTTCCTTTCAGATTCTGACGACCACGAATGGCTTAGGGCTCGTGAAAATGGTTACGAGGACAATTTGTACTATGTGTTAATTTTTAATGAACTGAAGTCAGTTAATATTTACAAAAAATGTACTAACACATTAAACTTCTTCATGTGGATGATTAGAAATAATATTTATTATAAATAAATTATATTTGGTTCCTTTGTTAAGACTATTTTTTTTAAAAAATTAGACTCAAAATTATCATTTTTTTTAAATAATATTTTTAAGAAATTTCATGTTTTTTTTAAAAAAAGATTTTTAGGTACAGAAGTTGGAAATTCTTTTCGATTTATATTCATTAAAATTAAGAAACATTTACTAGAAATAAAATGATCGATAATCGATGTCGGTAACATTTAAGAATTCATTATTAATCAATAATTAACTTTTTCTTTGTTTTTAGGCAATATTTCAATTTAAATAACAAAGAAACAAGAACGGAAATTTTATAGAAAAGGTCTTTGATGCTTCCAAGTATAAATTAATCAATGTCAATGTGATGGATATTTAAACAAATTAGACAAAAGAAAATGACCAGTTTATTTATTTAATTAAACATTATAACGATCTCGAATACTTCTTTATTTATTTTAATTTTATTAATTTAATTTGTGTATCAAATATTTTTTATTTTAAATGAAATACATATTAGATCTGAAATTAAGTTTTGGCTATTTATAATATACAAAAGCATCTTCTTGATAATTGATAAATGGTAACCACGTCTACAAGATAAAATAGTCCATGACTAATTCAAGAGTTTGGTTTGATTTTTGATAATGCATATTCTTTTTAAAGACATTAATTTTCAAAAAAAACTTTAATACAGATAACGCAATTTATATAAAGGGCAGAATAGATATTACATGATAGAATTGCTATCTTTTCTTTTTTTTCATATTTACCTCCCCATGGGTTAGATTAAAATATTTACATTAAACAATCACCCATACTTTTTCTATCTTTTTGAGATAATTAACATATTTGATATAAATTAATTTTAAATTTTCATCTTAAATTATGTTTGTTTTTAAATACACAATTATCCCTTTGATTGAAGAACGGAATTAAGTTTTACAGATATTTGAAAGTTCTGATTATAAGATGATGGTATAATATTTTATTATTTTTAACTCTTCTAAGACAAATTTTCCGTATATCTTTGAATTTATTACTTTTACAAAACTATAAACAGCTGGTTTTGACTGAGCCCCCTTAAAAGGACCAAGGATTATGCAATTATTTAAAAACCGAAGTACCCAAAAGTGTTTTTAATGGGAATGCAATATTTATGTATAAGTGTCATTAATCACATTAACAGACCTGTTATACCGATTGTCAATCACAACCCGAGAGTGGGATACTAATGTATTTCTAACATGTAACAAGCAGCTGAATATTATTCCGGACAACAGAAACTTTTCAGTTAAATTTATAATTTTGTTTTGATCTTTTGATGGAAATAAAGACATCATATTTACTGGGATACATGTCAAGGTATTACAGTTATTCTTGATTATCATTATAGAATTTATGGATAAACGGATGTTTTAAAATAGTTAATTAGTTATTGAAGATTACAATTTCAGAGATACATGTCTCTTCCTATTTTTGATTGAAATTATCCTTATAAGTTTACTTTAGTCTTCGAATCAATTTCTCAAATTTAAAGGCTTTCAATGATTTATATTGACATAAAGCCTATCAATAAGGTACTTTAATGTTTCACCATAATTAAACAAAATTGAATATTTTGTTCGACAATTCCATATAATATATGACTTCCATTATTTTTTTTCAACATTTGTGACAGTTTTAAAAGTTGCGCCTTGTTTTGTTAAACGTGTTTCACTAAACTTGGCCTAGTACTGTGTCAGACACTCTTTCATAACTTACAAATACTCAATCTCTATGAACTGTTGTATTTAAACCTTTATTTTCCCTTCACCTAATGATTAGATTAACGAACTCTGATTATTGAACCTTCTAGAAAATCACTTCACAAACTCTGCTACTAAATTTAAGAGAAATTGTTTTCATTTGTTTAATTTATTAGGTCGTCAAGTAAGAAATTTGTAGAACTAAATTCAAAGTTTATTGATAATTTTTAACACAAATATTAATGTGATTCATCAAAGTATGCACCCATACTATTGACACGCTTTTGCCGTTTGAGTGGCAGCTTGTTGAGGCCACTTAAATAAAAATTTGGTGAACGAGAATCTATAAATTCCTGGAAGGTCATTTTTATGGCATCCTCGTAATTAAATCTTCTTCCTATCAAAAATATGTTCAAATAGAGGAAGAAATGATAATAAGTTTGGACTGGTTCTAGTTAGTATGGAAGATGATCCAGAAGTTCCAACTAAAGTTCATGTAGTTTTGTCACTGTCTTAAGTGTATTATATAGTTTTTAAATTGTCATGGAGCAAGATAAGAGTAGACCTGTTTACCTGACGTGTTTTTTTTCTTTGAGTTTCCGCATGATATCTTCCAATTGGTTGTAGTAGACATTTGCTGTTATCGACGAACTAGGTTCCATGAAGTCATAATGTATTATACCAGCGACAGACCACCAAACACTTACTATCAGCTTCTTTTAATGAGATTTGTGCTTTGGATTGTGTTTTCGTGCTTCATTTGTTACATCCATAAAGGTTTTTATTTATTCCAAACGCATTGTTTCTGCTTTTCATTCAACTTATGTATAATCCACTTATCCAAATTTTTACTTTACCAATTTGAGCAAAGTTATTCAATATTGTTTGCTTATAATAGAAAACGTTAGCAATAAATTATGAATACTTTGTCATGAATCTGACTCTAAAGTTACCTTCATTTCGTAATTGTCTATTTGCATTCCTATGCGATAAAGAGACTCGTTATTAAGGTTAAAATTATTTTTCATGAACTAATTTGAGACTTTCTGCTGCGTTGTAGCATTGTGTCCGAATTATCTATGGTTGTGTCCCATAGTTTTGATCCTGAGGTTCCACACAGGAACTCGTACTTCATTATAATTTGAATTTCCGTCTTTGACAGGTTTAAACACTGATTATTTGAAGAAGTTATCAAAATTTTTATTGATGTGTTCAATAACCAAGATATGTAGCAATCAAACAAACAAACTGAGCAACAAAATGTTGTCATTGTCAAATTATAACTATTTGAATTGATTGTAATCATGCTTTGAAATTTCATACTTGACAACATAATATAATAAAACGTAAACATATAATCAGTCATCGACTTAATGAGTCTATTCATTCATCACATGGACTGTTATATTTAACTTTAAAAACTAATTTAAACTTTTGACTTTTCTTACATCGGTTAGAGATGTCGGATATTTAATAAATATAAGTGCCAAATAATAAAAAAATAAACCATTTTCGGTTTACTGTTATTAATAATTAACAGTAAAAAATTGACATCAAAAAAGTAGAAAAGGTTTATACCACCATCTTACACCTCTCTAGCTCTATTTATGTCTGAGTATTTGATAAAGAAAAAATAGAAAATTGTTAAAATAATATAAAACTTCATGGGTACAGAATACGAGAGGAATGAAAAGCGAACAAGAGGAAAATAGAGAAAAATATCTTCTTTAATCTTAAAAAAGAAGAATTTGTCTTTGAAAACCTATAACAAAAATTATTTAGAAAGACCATCAAGTTGAAAATTTAGATAGCTAAAATCCACATGAAGTTAAAATTTTGCGTCGTGAAAAATTTATTTCTGTATTTGTAGCTTGCTCTTCACTGCCTACTTTATACCGACCTATGGTGGAGGTTTCTAGATACTGGTACATATGAATCAACAGAGTCAAATCTTCTACGAAAATTTGAAGGTAAAATCAGTCTGCATGTACCTGTCCTAAATCAAACTAGAGTCTGACCAGAGGAAGTTTCCTACAGAAAAACTGGCATTGAAGAATAAAATCTTTGAGAAGTTATGGAAGACATATGATGTAACATACGAGATGTTCAATTCCGTTCCAAAATATCATGTAGAAGGAAACACTACTGAAAAAAGTTTTGTGAAACTATTGAGTTTGTTTTAAAACAAGATTATTATGTATGCAGCTTCAAATTTTTTTGACTTTATTTCTGAAAGACTTTGGGTGGACTTAGTTTCTAACTGGCGATCCGTAGGAAATAAATATCTGATGCACAAATATGGAAGCTTCTCCTTGTGATTAATCTAAGTAATTTAAATACTAGTAGTACATGTTTGCAAACTCGATGTGGTTGCCACATGAACTGAAAGAAATTCATTTGGTGAAGCGTATAAACATTTGCGATTCCCTTTTGAAGGGAGAACAAAGTGATCCATTTTTGAACCCCTTGATTACGGGTGACAAAAAATGTATTGTTTACAACAATGTGGAAGGCCGACGATCATGGTCAAAACGTGGTGAGCCTGCCAAAACGATCCATCTAAAACGATCATCTAAAATTACAGTTCTTTATCAATGAATTATGATTTCTGATTTTGCTGGAGCCACGTGTAATGTTTAGTTATACTCAGATACAAGGTCTTTTAGTATTCTTCAAATTAGTAATTTTGGATCAACCTGAATTTTTGGTATTCTCGATCAGATTAAATATCAATGTCATTGTGAGGAATATTTTAATGTTTGATGTTTTGTGTTTGAATATTGTGTGTTGATTTGGAAATGTGTCTCTCCTACCCAGATGGATGATTAATATTTTAATTCTTATTATTTAAAAATATGTAATGTTTAAATTTATTTTTAACTTAAAATAATTTTAAAATTTTAAATAAGTTAATTAATTTTTCCAATTTTCAATAAATAAATCAAATTAATATTTTTTTTAATAATTAATATTTATTTTAATTATTATCCAATAAGTTTTGAGTAAATATTTTAATAAAATATTTATTTCTCCGTTTGCTAAAAAATAATGAGAATTAATTCATTAATCAATTTAGTGTAGAATGTACTCGTACGAAAGTTGTGACAAAGATTGTCTTAAAGACAATCAAAATTGTTGTTTAAATAAAAATATAAAAAGTCAAATTGGTGTTCTTAATAGTCATAAAATCCAGTCTCATGCTAAATTCAGTTATTTCTAAATTCAGTCCACACAAACTTGATACCATGAATTGACCATTTTCGTCTTTTTTATATTTTTTTTCTAATTTATATTTATGCATAAGTTTCCGACCTTTGATTAAAAAGGGATATACTTCTTTTATTGTCCTCGAAATCCACGTATTTATTTTTTTATTATTCTGGAAATGGATACCAATGAAAATCACATACGCCACTGTATATTATTTATGTTTAATCTTGGCAAAAATGGATCGCAAGTGAAGTACGAAATTTACCAAGCATAT
>MQRK01153326.1:0-12779 GCA_001938485.1 Girardia tigrina | reverse complement strand
TAAAAATTAAATATTGACAATCCATCTGGTTAGGAGAGACACAATCCCAAATCAACATACAACATTTAAACATACAAAAACTACACAAAAACATCCACACACCAAATATTCCTCACACTGATGAAATTCAGTTATTCTATAATAAAACATGGATGAACCCCTCTGAACATGTCATCTGCTCAGGATTAGCATTTGACAAAGTAAACATAATAAAAGCCATAGCAGTAATTAATAAAGTACAGACAAAAGGAAAAACAATTCCACAATTTAATGTTGATATTGATGATGTAAGAATGGATGAAGAATTTGATGATAGAAGTTCAAAAGCACCCATAGATCTCAGACATAAATCAAGAAGATATTACGGATAACTTTAGAGATTTAATTACGCAAAAAGCAGAAGCTGCAACCTCTACGAAAAGGCAAAAATGAAGGCCAAGGAAAATAGAAAACTTAAATATGGGTGAAACAAGTAATTATAATAAAAGTGCAAATTTGGCTAAGAGTCTAATACAGATAGCAAAAGGTAAATATATATCTCAGTTCGGAGATGCAGAAATTGAAAACATTAAATAAAAGGAGATTATAAATTTTCATTGCATATACACGAAGGTGCAAAAATAATAATAAAAACAGGCCAATTAATAAAGAATGATGTTTATCGTGTATTTAAAGAAAATGAAAAAGGAGTAAATGAAAATGAAGTGATAAAATATTTATTAGCAGGAGTACCAAATCAAAATAAAATTATTACAGCATTAGTATATATCTCTATCTGTACTCACGAAAAAATAATCTTCTACCCAACAGGGCAAGAAACTTATGTAAAATTAGCAGTTAAAACTATAGAAAAATTGAATAAACCTATGAATTCAATCCAGAGGAGGATGGAAAAGAGCCTTTGAAGAAAATGAGGATGATAGAGAGGAAAATGATTCAGACATAATAAAAGAGTTTAAAAAGACATTAAAAAAGAAAAGTAAAAACGGGAAAGGTGAAGTTACATGGCCCGTAATAATGATGATGGTAATAATGATTTTTGAAGCCATAAAAAGAGCAAATGGTATAGTTGCATTTGACTGTTCAAGGCCAAAATTCGGTGCAAAATATTCTCTAATTGAAGTAGAGCAATGTCCTGAAGCAAACCCAATAACGATAGAAATGGGCGCAGAAAGGTAATGAATATATATCAAGAATCGGATTATATATATACAGAAGCCAGAGAAAGCATAATAAAATATACAGAGCATGTATTTCGTTGCGGAAAATACGACACACAACCTGTAAAACCTGAGTATACACCTGATCCAGTACAAATTTCGGCAAAACAATGTGAAGAAGCATTTCTAACAGGGAAATTTCAACTAGAAAACGACATAGTAGTTGATGCCAAAGTCGGAATAATAATAAAAACTAATGTAAACATAATTGGATGTGTAACAGCTGCCGGATGGTGTGAAGGTGGAAAATATACGATATGGGGTCAAACTCATGACAAATTGGTAGTTAGACCACAATACATCACAGAATTGAGAAAATTTCAGGCAACCTTTGACAGTATTACTAGTAAAATGATGACCCACCCATTTTGTTTTGCCGATGAAACAAGTTGTGAAACAGGAGAATCAATCATAATATATCGAGTAGATCCCAAAGAATGTTCTTTGGCTTTATTAAAAACGGTTAATTTTAAAACAATTACAGGAAATATTTTTGATGAAAGTCGAAATGTAAAGGATAAAAAAGACAACGAACAATTATTCGGAAAAAGAATACACCAACAATTTATATATCTGCAAAAGAGGAAAATATGATGAAATTCATAGAAATGGAAAAAGTTATAAGATGTCAAAATGAAGTTATCGAGACAAACTATAAAGGTATATATTTATCAGGAAGACTAATCCGAAGTGCAAAAGATTCAATAAACAAATTTGATGTTAAAGTATTAACCTATATGCATAATAAAGTGGATTATCTATATCACTACTCGCTTATGACAACACAAAAATTATATCACGAAACCATTAAAAATGACTGTAAGTTAAACTATAAGGTTCTACAGTTAAAAGTAGCATCAGCAACTGTAAACCCAGAATTGATTCCGCCAATGTTATTTAACGAAAAAGGAACCTTTGCCCGAGTAATGGGTGAAACTTTTCAAGTATTCAGCTGTAAATTAGTACAAGTCGTAATGGCAACTATAGAAAAATGCACGAATGAACTCCCAGTGATATACAAAGGGGTACATGTATTCTTATTACCAGTAACAATGATACTCACTGACAAAAAATATCAACCGAAAATAATTGAAAAATGTACAAACATCATGGACCCGGCTTATCAAATTGGTCCTGATAATTGGATAACAGTATCTGACCGTAAACCCACTGCCACGCCAGAAAAGTTAGGAATGGCAGTTCAAGAAAAGAAAATGACTTTTAAAACATTTGATAATTTAGAACAAAGCGGTATTTATTCATACAAAAATTTAGAAGCCGCCAGGAGAGAAATGTTATTCCCAGTACAAAGAGAGAGTGTTTTGTCTATAATAGTCGAAAAGGCTAGAAGTGGGAAATTATTTAAGGAACCCGACTTTGAATTATTACTCTCTCCAGATCATTATAAAAAGGCTTCAATGAAAACATTGCGAAATATATGGGGAAACTTTCAAGCTTTAGGGAATATATTTTATTTAAAATAGTAAGTAAACTACAAACACTGAAATTGGAACTTTCAAACTAGAATTTATTTAGAAGTACGAAAAACTAAATAAACTAAGTTTATCGGAAAGTAATTTCGTTTTTTCCCGACAGAGGATTTAATTGTATTTTTGATCTCAACTTCACACTTAAGCAGCATAATCATTATATGTTTTTAGAGGTAATATAGCAAGGCTTGTGTGTACAAAAGTTAAATTGATATTACGCACTAGTTTTTGGTTGGTTCCCTTTTAAATATAGAGAGCAATAAGTAGCATTTTTGTTATGTTTAGGAGTCCGAACGTTTAACGGTTAAACGCATTTTTAAATGCTTAGTTTTATAATTTGTAGAAAAACGTTTAGCAATCATTAAACGCATTTAACAGTATTTTTCAATGCTTATTTTTCTTTGATTAAACATAAAACTATTTAGCCGAACATTTTATGATCATATAATTCTGCAAATTTACTTGTTGTACGATTCTTAGTCACCAGAAAAAGCGCTTCTTACGCATCTTAAGTCTTCTTGGCAGAAAATTTCCAACATCACTATAATTTTCTCAAGATAAAATTTTCAGAAGATTTTCGTCAGGACGATATATAGTTTATCACTTCAAAATGCTATGTGAGTCATTCACCATTGATGTTTACAGCAATCGACATTTTAAGTTACCCATTACAGTTATATACAGATTTCATATAGTTAAAATACTTTTTGATTAGAAGATTCATGTACAATAGTTTTTGAGAAAGTTGTACCTATGATTAACAAATAATTTTTTTGCCAGCAAAGATCAAAAATTTCATGAGCGTGGAATCATGTTACTAGCAGACAGAAGGCAAAACGTGTTGGATCAGAATGGCCAATATATACTTTCAAAAAATATTTATTCATTATAGGAAGATCGTTTTTTATTTTCACCAAAAAACGAAATTACTTACCGAACTACCGAATAATACAAAAAAATTCATTGAATACTAATACTTTTTTTACAAGCTTTTATTACGTTTCATTTGTTTGTCTGTCTGGATGCATCAAATCTTGCGATCGAAAATTCACACACTTCACGTTCACCTAGCGACATGAAACTTTCAGGACTGATGTATTCTAGGTGACAATACACTTTTTCACTGTCACTGCTAATCTACAACCTTTAGTTTGGCCGCAAAAGTAATTAAAGTGTCATTCTCATGTTTTCATCAGTAGTAGGCTTTGAAATTTGCTACATCTAAATGCAAATAGAAAGCGGGTTTTCGCATAGTAGGCTTTGATAATTCAGTCAAAAAAATGTGGGAAGTGGGTGAAATAGATACGAAACCGCAAACATATGACAAATTATAAAAGCTTGTACACCAAAATTTTTTTTGTATGATTATACTTATTATTTATTAAATTTGCAATTACTTCTCTATTTAAAGAATTTTAAAAAACAGAGTGCATTTAATGTATCGCTTGATAATCTTTTTCTTTTTTAGTCACGAATTGACTAGCAGAGGAAACATTCCTTTCATTTTGGGTTGAAGGGGTTCTTTTGTTGCTAGTGTATCCCTAGGCAGCTCTAGGTTTTTTGTTCCTCAGTCAGTTGTTTGAAATATATTGATTTCTTGTCTAATTGTTTTCTTTGTATTTTTGTCTATATTATCTGCTAAATAAAATTCTTTGATAGTGTCTTTAATTGATAAATTTAGTTGATCTTGGAGGGATAATTCTACTTTACTATGATACTAATTCAGTTTTAACATTAGCAATATTATCTTCGTACTCATCTCTTTCTGCTTCAAAACGATTGGAGCACAATATATTTAGTATTTTATTTGCAGTTTTATAAATTTCGTTCTTTGGGGCTGATTAAAAATGAAGAAGCGGTAGACACTTTCTCGATAGAATTGGGGTTTCGTAAAAATTTGTACAAAGATACAATATTATAATCTCTTCTGATCTTAATTTTATCTTCAATTGTTTGCAAAATTTTAACTTATTTCTGAATTAACTTCCCGTAACTTCACAAATAAAAATTTTAAAGCTCCTTCCGCAGTTAATAGTGTGGAATCTTTTCGACTTATGTTCGGGATTCGAACATTTAAATTATTATATTTTGTTTTTTAAATTAAATTATCATTATTATACGTATATATATATATATATATATATATGGTTTCAAATCGAGTTGAAATGGAAAGGGGGCGTGTGAGATTGGAATCATTTTATTTGTTGAAATTGCAGGCGTTGTTTTTTTTTCAATATAAATCTCAAGTTGTCTGTCCGCTTGTTGCTATGTACTCGATTTTCAAATTATTATGTATTCCTTTGAGACATAATAATTCCGAAAATTCGTAGCAATTTAAATTTATTTCTCCAAACTTAGTAATCTTTGATCTTCTACATAGAATTCAAACAGCAAAAATAAGTGATAAAAACTGATAGATTTTTCATTTCATTCCAAAGCAAAAATAAATTTACGATTGTCCCCTATTTAAAAATTAAATAGAAAACTAAATAAATTCAATTTTGTATGCTTTTTAATACTTATCATTACTTTATAAATTAGCAGTATTTTTTCGTAATAAATACCTTTTTCAAATCCTAATTAATTATAATTTTTTAAATTTGTCTTTATAATGAAGAATTTTCAAAAAATTATTGATTTTCTGGTTTCGGGTTATTCCACACTTTTTGATTATTTTCTCACATTGAAAACACTTTTAAGTGATTTATATTATGGATACGAAACGTCAAAGACCAGGCTATCCATACTCGCAATCTTAATCGAATTATTCGGTCAAAACGTTTCGAGTCGGACCGAATAGCTCAAGATTTCCCCGTGATCCGACAGTAATATCACATCGAACCGATATTACAATACTGCTCTTACCAAACCGCTGTCACCCCAACCGCTTCGATAGGACTACTCGACTTGTTGACCAAAAATATCGAATCTGAATCGATTAAATTGTTAAAAATTGCGAATTTTTAAATCGATTTTTAAGGGACTTTTATTCACATAAAGTATCTTTAAAAAAGACTGACTAGTTTTGCTATCATTTTGTTTAGTGTTGTTTTTTTTAGAAAATTTTAGTTTTTTTCTAGACATATTTTAATTGATTAACATTATTAATTTGAATCTAACAAATTCATCTTATTTGTTTAGTTTATTTAAAAAATAGGATTGTTAAGACTTGATTGAAAATAGAATACTTGTTGTAAGATTTAAGAGTATGAAATATAAAATTTACAGGTTGGTTTTGGTTAGTTACTATTTATATATAATTTTTTTAATTTCAATTAATGTACGGATTGTTTTTGAAATAATAAATATAAAATACAAAAAAATGTATTTCATATAACATCCTTTTTTACAAATATAATGACTCTGCATCAGATGTATAATGCAATACATATTACAACTGGTCACCTTTGATTTTATATTTTCATGTTACAACAGAGTTCTAACATCGGGGTCTCTAGTTTTAGAACCTTCTTAAATGCAAAAAGATGATAATTTCTTTGAAAATTATTTGTTGCATATATAAAAATTTTGTCTTAGATATAAGATTCTGAAAAACGATAAATACACACATAAATTGAGTTATATAATTGTGAAAAGATTCATGTTTCATATTTCAGTATGATTTGCGCTAAGATTCTGATCCGAATATTTGCAATTTTCATTGTATTATATGTTATATTCTTGATCTCTAAAGATTGTGATAATGTACATTTTTGGAAATGTTATTTCATTCCCAAGTATATGTCCAACAACCATGGTATGGTCTGGGCTTTGATCTCAACACTTTGTTTTTTGACAATGGAAATGATTTTAATGCTCTTGAGTCACTTTTTCGAAAGACTTGAGAACAGAATATCATTAATCTTCAATCTGGTTTGCTTATGTCTGGCCATCATTGGTGCTGTGTTAGCAACATGCCTTGCCAAACCTCAGAAGAAAGACTGGATTGTAATTCTTACCTTTGGGTCACTGGTTTCAGCCATTCAATTCGTTTTATTTTCCACAAGGATCAAAATGTTTCGGGCCTAAATATTGATGAAACTGTTCCAGAAATTGCATTTTTGAATTAAATAAATATTTTTTTATTGTTCTTACTTAATTTACTTAAATTATTCATTAATTTTATTTTAATTTAGACATCTAAGACGACGAACGTTTTATAGCACAAATACTTGGAAAATGTTTATTCAGTGCACTCCGTATATATCGAAGACGGATATATGGAATATATGTTATTGTACCGACTAAATATCGATTCTTTAGGTAATGAAATATGATACTAAGGCTATTTTGAACTACGACTATACCCAAATTTTGTTTTGGCAAGTACCACTTCGATGTATGCAGAGTCCACTGTATTTTTAGCTAAAAATATCCTAAAGTGATCAATTTGTTTTCGCATATATAAATAAATTAAATATTTCTGTGTTAAAAATAAAAGCTTATTATTAATAATTCTTAGCGGAAATATAATTTGCGTTCTTAAACAATGCTGTGAAACGTAAGTCATACGGCAAATTAATACTCTAAAAATTTGATTTTTTATTTACTTTTAACTTTGTTAACACATATTTTCTTCGTTTAAATAATCACAAAATTTTATTTAGGCATTTAAATTAGCGTTAATCGTGTATATATATGTTTTAATTAAAACAAGAGCATCAAATATTAAGGAACCGCATAAATGAAAACTATTATTTATAGGGTTCCATACAATTATTATAAATTAATAAATAAACTAAAAATTTAGAACTAACACTTGCATTATAATTAACTAAGATTAAAAGAAGATTGGACAACTAGATGGCACTACAAGAAAGTGAGATACAAGAAGAAAAAATGTTAATAAAATACTTTAATTTTAGAATCATATCAGGGAATAACAGTTCGTTACTAATAATATATGATTCATCCAAATAAGTGAGTCTTCTTTTTTATAAAATTTGTGATGCATAAAGATAATCTAAGTCCGTCGGATTGTAGAGAAAATAATTATTTTAGTAATAATCAAATCACCCAAAATAATCAGATTTGATTTCATTCAATAATATCCCTTGTTGAATTGTCCAATCGCTACTGATACTCAAAACGAGATAGGAATTTATAGGTAAAGTAATTTTGAATTTTAATAAAATAATCGATATCACTTAGGAGCACTCATTCAAAATATAATATAATCATGCATCCCATTATAATTATTAATACATAATTATATAATCTTTTCTTTTTGGTGTACGTATTTTGTTTTCTATCCTTTTCTTTCTAATACTTCACAAACATTACTGTATAAATTTAACTTTCATAAACTGTTCATCAGTCAATATTGTATCTGACTGTACACCTCTTCTTTTTCTTTAATTCTCTTATTAGCTCTTGATGAAGTGGATATAAAAGGTAGATGAAGCAATATTTCGGTAAAATTATACGGTTTTGTTCGTTGCATATGAAACAACACTGTTTTACTTAATAGCCTTAAAATACATCGTAAGACATTAACTGTTTTATAGTTACTTAACAAATTTCGATGCAAATTACGCGGATCAGTACGTAATGTTAAAAGAAAATCATGTATAAAGAATTAAATAAAAGTATTTTAATATAATTACAGATAATATAATATAATATAAGATGTGTTATAAAAGAAGTAAAATACATGTACAAAGCTAATTCAAAATGCTGCTTTCTGAATAAAAGTCAGAGTAAAATCATTAATACTTTAATCTTGACTCTGTATTGTCTATTTAAGGTTTCTACTCGATACAGAGTGTATGGCTCACTTCCATGTAAGCCGATGCTGATACTGTAGTCTTTGCGATACTCAGTTTTCCGCCCAATCGGGAAAAGCTTATAATACTTTAATAATATAATAAAAAATAAGGGAAAATTGAAAAAAATTAAATACGTCAAAATCAGCAGTAAATATTTTAGGCGTTCACTTAATTTACAATAATGAATTTTAAAAAGCGAAAATGGAAAAAATTTAAAAATCGACTTTTTTATTTTTTTAACAAATAAATACAACAGCAATAATACTCTATTATTGCCCATCAATGATGATCAATAAGATTTGAATATATTAAATTATCTATTTTTGTTTTTAGATGATAATTATTTAAGAAAATTATATATATACATACTGATCAAATTCTCATAATATTTTTCGTTTGTAAAAAATTCATAAAAAAAGTTCTGTGAGTCCGTTACGTCATCGCACGCATCACCAATCTTTCAATCACCATATCGGCAAACACGTACGAACTCAACGCAGATGTACGCGCGGATGCGTTGTGCAATTTCTTTTCAAAAATTTTTAATTTTTAATATCTCGACAAATCTAAAATTATTTACTTTTTTACTTATTTACAATTTTATTAGATTTTAAAATGCTTTTAAATTGTTTATTAATAAGAATGACAACGATTTCACTTTTCGTGTCCTCTTTGACGGTTGCGTTAATAACCAGTGAAGATTACAGACTCATTCAATGGAATATTTGCGTTCTTTTGTCCATTTTGATACTTTTCGTTGGAGAACTTTTTCTGCTATTAATTCAGTTTTATAGTCAAATTCAATATAAGCTGTGGGTAATTTATTTTCAGAGACTTTTGGTATTTATTGGGTTACTGTCACTTGTTATATACGTATCCGTTGTTGTACAATATGAAAATCCAAATTGGGCCCCGGCGCTAACTTTTACAGGAATCGTATCTCTCTTGCAAGTGGTATTAATTAATATCAAAATTCGAAAATGTGAAGCCAAAAATATTGAAGAAAATGAATTAGAAGCTCTGGATGTATGAAATCAAATGTAATCCAAAAATATTATGCTGTAAATATTCGATTGTATATATTTTTTGTGAATATAATTTTAATTCGTTTACTTTTTTTCAATTTTTAAAATATTATGAATATTTTTATATAGAGGCACAATAAGTTCTGAGATTATTTAATTTTTTTTTACAATTTTGACATACCAATCTATTAAATTCCAATCACACCGTTTTGTCAGAGTGACTTATTTATTTGTATGGTATGTTGTTTTTTTTATTTTATTGAATATTTGCTTTTGGATTTTTTGGCGTGTGTTATTATTTTTTTATTTATTTTTTTACGACTTGAAAAATATTTATTAACATATTTCATTTGGTCGGAATTTACACGCAGCATTGTCATAGAAAGAATACATGATTGAAGATTAATAACCGTATTTTTACTACAGGAGCGTTTCAGATTGGAAATTTAACATTCTGAACCTCAAAGAACTCTAAAATCTGATATCAAAACAATATATCTGAGACTGGAAGATGTCGTAAAAAGAAAAAAAATCCAAAAGCAAATATACAACAAAATACCATACAAATCAATCAGTCACTCTGGCAAAACGGTGTGATTGGAATTTAATAGATTAGTATGTCAAAATTGTAAAAAAATTAAATAATCTCAGAATGAGGAAATTAAATTATATTTAACTTATTGTGCCTCTACATTTTACACCAGGTTTTAGAATGTTGAAAATTTTTGGTGTTGTAAATGAACAAATCACATCTTTGTTTTTTTTGCTGATTTAATAAACGCTAACTCTTTACACCTTGAATTAATTTCTAGAAATTGTTGGCAGTTAAACAAACTCACGAGCACTCTTTATGTTGTACTGCAGGTAGAAAAGCGTATATTGAATTAAGCGTGTTTTGAACGAGAACAAAAATGTGACGCAACAATCACAATCGCTCAATAGGTTCCCCATGTATAATTACTCTTGGTATAATATTTCATTTTCTATGTGACAAATTCGTCTCAATCGGGCGTAGTGTTATTAAACTATAAATCAGCCATTCATAACAGAAAAATTGAAAATGTTGCATTTTAGAAAAATAATATTTTAAAATACATGTTAACATTAAAAAAATAGTGATTATCGTAACGAATCATGGGTGACACTCTAAATAAATTATTAATTAAATTAAATATAAAACGAAAAATATTTATTAAAAAGAAATGCAATAAATAAATCTGATAGAATAACGGGTACCATTAAAAGACAACTTTAAAATCAATTTGAGCAATAATGCACTGGATTGTTGTGAAAACTGATGCAAATGTCAGAGTAAAAATCCAATCTTGGCTTTTCATTTCGAATTGTTTCATTGCCAGAATCAGGCAGAGGAGGGCCACGAGCATGACGAATGTATTTCCTTGGGCATTGAAATCCCAACGGGTGCAAATATCAAAGAAACTGCTGATTAAAAAAAGCAGTTCCACGGCCAACACTAGAATCGCCAAGACGGTTAAGCCGGTCGTTGAATATATCACAGATAGTTTATTAAATTCTAATAAACAGAAAACCTTGATAATTTTGTTACATGACCACCGATTAACCGTCACCGATGTCAGTAGCACAAATAGAACCACGATTCGCATAATTGTATCACGGATAATCATTTTACAATAAAAAATTATAATTTCCAACAATTTTATGATATTCATTTATCGGTGTTATGCAACAATCACTTTGTAATGTTACATCATCTTAGAGACTGAAATCTTTTATTCTTTGATTGTTGAGATATTTTGAATTATTAGAGGCTTTTATGTCTACGGATTAGTACCAAAAAATTGTTTATTCCAATTTAGTTGTCAAAATTTAGTGTTGGTAAAATAATTATAAGTACAATTTATAAATAAATAGATTAATATAATAAATTCGGTAAAGTAATTATCGAATTTTCACGATGATAACCCTCAGGTTTTCAAATTTGTGTAAGAAAGTTTTTAAATACTCAACCTGCTAATATAACCTGATCAACAACCCAATCATATTCGACCATGCAGCTATCCGTAATGCCCCATTATAACCAATCGATGTTGTATGAAATTGTATTATGTGTTACCTTTACCTTCTATAAACGCGAAATCTCTTTCAATCCTTTAATATGTTACCCCCTGTCGTGTAATATATTGCCGATAACCTTTCCGATTTTTATTCTCTTCGAGGGGTACGCAAGGTAGGTAAAATTTCACATTTCCCACGGTTCATCAGTATGAAAATACGGAAATATAATTTTGAGAACAAATGTAATCTATTTAAATAAAATATTTCTTTTTAGACCGTAGAAAAAAACAATTAGAATAGTTTAACTGTAAAATGCACGAAATATCCTTAATTAATTTAACCAGTGCTCAAAATACTCTTTTAGAATAAATGGGGGCGAAAATCACCTCAAATTTCTAATATTGAATGTTAAATATTTCTGTAATCAGCCCAATCTTAGAAAGAAGCGTTTTAGACTCTGTAATTACAATAGACTGTATAGTTGTTCGGTCACAAAATTTACAAATTAATAAAATAAATAAATTTGTGAGCTCTTTTGAAGAAAGCGAGAGAAGTTTGATAAAAAAGTTAGATATTCAGAATGATTGATTTATCTTCTTTATTAAAAAATAGGATAATTTTTTAAACTTTCTTTTATTTTTAGTGGTGATTAGCCTCCGCCGAATTTGCACAAGACTGTACCGGACTCGGTCCGACCAGTTTGTCATATCGCGTAGTGGCGAAAAGCGTGATTGTACCGTCGGTCCGATTGGTGCGGTCATGTCGGCCCCTTGAACACCATCTGATAGGGAGTGATGGGACCGTAGTCAGTCAGACCGGTTCAAGTTGCTCTTGAGCGGTTCAATCTCGTGGGGCCCGCATGAGGTTGTTGGGAAGCATCCATTAAGGACGTCCTATAAAAAATAAGTATATTTTGAACCCTCCCCCTTCTTGTCCTTTTATGTCTCTTTTTATGAAACACCCACCCTCCGGGGGGACATCCCCCGAAAACATTTCCCTTATATTCAGAAGAATGCATAGAACATCAAATTTCTAGCTTTAAAGATTAGCTTGTATATAATTTTATTTTAGCTGTAATTTAAGTCACATATTAAAAAAATAGAATAAAAAAATCAAATGCTGTTAAAATAACGAAAATGTACATAATTCAAAGAAAAAATAAATGACTTAATTATAATAAAAGAATTAGGAAAATATAATTCAGATAACAGGGGTTTTGAGTATTACATCAATCTCTAA
>MQRK01153302.1:0-14651 GCA_001938485.1 Girardia tigrina | reverse complement strand
AAAAGTTTTGGGCTCATTTAAAGGAGAAGGTGTATGAAAAGGGTTTGACTGCCGATTCTGAAGACCACTTGATTCGCAGAATCAAAACTAAAGCAAAGCAGTTTAACAATTTATATTTTTGGACATTACTTGCAAATTTTAGACAAAGAATAATGCTTGCTAACTCTTATGGCCTTAATAGTTTGATATAATAAAATAGTTATTGTGTTATTATGATCTAGTCTTTGTTCAGATTTCCGTCAATTTGAAGGTTTAATTAAAAAGTTATGATGGTTTTAAAACTTGTGCACTTTTTTAGTGGACACACCTTATTATTATAAAACATAAAATTATATTTTAATTTAAATATCATTTACACACAATTAACGCTTTAAATTTAATTAAAAAAGGAAAATATTTATGAATGACTGTCAAATATTATCAACTAAAATAAGTGAAAAATAAAATTTTTATGACTCCTAAAAACTGCCAAATTTGATGATTTTTTTTGATTGACGGACAGCTTTATTAAATAAATTGGGCATTCTTTTCGCACTTAAACTGATAAAAATATTTTTATATATGAATTACGACAATGTAATTTGGCAATTCCAAATAGTATATATTTTGAAAAGTAAATTCTTTATTTAAGACAAAAGACAAAAAAACAAATTGAGATAAAAATCTAATCATTAGGCCAATCAACATAATGTTATATACTAACACATTATAAGGGAATATATATTATTAACAAACATTTTACCAATAAATCATAGGAATAAAATGAATTTATTTCAATTTTTTAAAAAATAAACGAAAATGCATTAAATATAAATAATTCTATTCTCGCAAATACACCTTTGGCATTAGTAGATTACATTTGAGAAAACGATGTTTTCTCTATTATTTAGTACTTTACAAGGTAACGAGACATATAATAAAGATGACAACAAAAAGCTAAAAACAATTGAGTAAACATATCGTTTTCTCAAACGGCAATCGATATCTGCCAATAATTGGTTTGTGAGAATGGAATTAATCACATTTAGTTTATTTTTGCTTATTTATTAAGAAAATTAAAATAAATTCATTTTAATCCATTGATTTATTTTTAATTTTAATAAATAATTTTGTACATTTTAGAATAAGAAAGAAATAATAATTGAAATGAATATGTTCTTAATTTAAGAATCAATAACAAATAAAAAAGTCTAATTTTCATAATTAAAAAATTAATATTAAATTTTAAAAAGATGAAAATTTACTTAACAAAATTAAACAAAAAATGATTTTTTTTAATTATTTAGATTGGCGAAACGATTATTAAAATTCATTCGCATTTTATTTCTTAGAAATATACATTAATTGCTTTTCTCATAATTAATATTTTTATGGATTTGAATATTGATATAACTAACAGTTGCACTTTTCAGAACGAAGTCTATGAGTTGTTTGAAAATCCAAATATTTTTAACAAAAGGTGCGATGAAATTTTACAAATTTCTTTTGGACATAAGATCTGTTATTTGGGGATTTCATTAATAAGCTTGTTTCATCAGTATTATAAATGTAATCTTTACAATAAATTTGCTTTACTGATTCAAACTCTTCCATGAATTTTTAAACTTCAGAATCATATGATTTTGGCAATGTCTGGCGAATTTTAACACCGTGTAATTGGTGATCAATAAATGTTCAGATAAAATAATCTATTATCATAATGTTTTCAAACTTAACATTACCATTTTTTATAATATTAGCCAGGGTTTATATGTCATTTTTTGATAATAGAAATCCATTATTCCTAAAAAAATTTACTTTTTCTAACAAAAATCCATAAAATTCCTCGGTTTTAGCATTTGTCCTAAAACGAATACTATTACCTGAAAATTCTTCATTTCTTAAAACGCAATGAAAAAAAACATCAACACACTTGCGTCAGAGAGCAACAAGCTCAGAGAATGCATTTTTGTAAAAAAATGGGAAGCAAAGAATTGAGAATATCAAGGACTTTCTCCTTGAGGACATCAACTGAATGAAAGTGGACACCTTTCAAATGTTTCTTTAGGTGTTTAAACAACGAAAAATTACTGGGAGCTAGGTCAGGGCTATGGAGGGGGTTGGAAACCAACTGAAAGCCACAGTCATCCAAAGCATTCAAAGTTGCTCGCGAAGTGTGAATATGTGCATTGTCTTGAAGAAATCACAATGAGATCCATGGAGGGGGTTGGAAACCAACTGAAAGCCACAGTCATCCAAAGCATTCAAAGTTGCTCGCGAAGTGTGAATATGTGCATTGTCTTGAAGAAATCACAATGAGATCCATCTTGGCTTCCTACGAGACTTTCTCACATTGCGAAGTAATTCAACATAATACTCACTATTCATTGTCAGTCATTTCTCAAGGAAATCAATTTTAATAATTCCATGGGAATCTCAGAACACAATTAACATTGTTGCTCGCTTGTGTGAGGTTCCCCTTCGAAGTTTTCGGGGAGCACATTCACAGGGGAAGCATCACTCAGAAGATTGACGTTTGCTCTCAGGCACATACAAGCTCACTGAGATTTCATCTTGTGTAATGATGTTGTGGATGAAGCAATCACCATGAGTGCGAAGCAACTCCAAATTGGCAGTGCAACACTGCAAACGTTTGTCGCGCATTTCATCAGATAGGAATCGGGGAACAAAACGTGAACAGAGTTTGCAAACTCCAAACGATTGCAGAATATCATATATAGAATGATAACTGATGGATAGACGCTGTGCAAAATCACGGAATGCTTATTCGTCTCTCTTCCGACACAATCTTCATGCACAAATCACTTTTCCCGGGTAAAATTTCACACGGTCGTCCTGATCTCTCAGCATCAAAAACGGATTGTCGGCCATGTTTAAAGTCTCTGATCCAATTATACAATGTTGCATATGATGGGCACTGGTCCCCGTAAGCTTCCTGCAACTACTGCAAAATATCGCAGCTTTTAGTATTGCGCAGGAGCAGAAATTTTATCACGCTGCGATATTTGACGTTACTGTCCATGTCTACAGTAAAAAGTAAAATAATGGCTGTACGCACGACTCACACACACAGGTTGGGTATAATGAGTCATATCTGTAACCAATGATAGCTCATCTATTTATAATATCAACGGCATATACGTCATAATCTTATTTATCAACAAGTTTAAGGACTTAGGGATCGTACCACGTATCCACACCTTGGGTTTTCTTTTATTTTTTTCTGCTACTTCTTTCTTTGCTTTCTTTGTAAGTTTTTTTTTCCAGATTCTTCCATAGTGTGCTAAAATTTTAATTAATAAGCAAATTGACTATCCAAATAATAAGAAACTTATCGTATATTTCTTAAAATTTCAAAAAAGGTGCAGTAAGTTTTGAAGGTGCGATAATTATTAAAACAAAATTTAATTCAAAGGTGTTATTAATATATTAAAAAATATAGAGAGAGAATAATAGAATCAATAATTTAAGTTTTTGTGTTGATTTTAAATTATTTTACACTAGAATTCTGATTTTATTTTTAATTTTTACATAGGGTGCGATAATATTTTAAGATTTTTAGTTATTTTAAGGTGCAAAAATTTGGCATCCCACTGTAACCGGAAAAAGCAGTGCTACCAAAGATATTGTTTACCGAAAAGTTATTTCATAAATTTTTATTTCAAAAACAAACAATATCTATTACATAGTAATTTTAGTATCAAAGTTTGAATAAAATTTAATGTACAAAGTTATCATTATCACGCAAACATGACCGGATCCAGGGGAAGGGTAAAGGGGGTAATTACCCCCTTATTGGATGTATTATTTATAACACTAATTTTTAACATACTTTTAATGATTGAGGTTATTACATTGAATTGGATGTAGTGAGAAAAGATTGAACTGTGCAGAATTACTTGCAGAAAAGCGTCATTTCAAAGAATTAATTGTTTAGTAGCGTGCAAAAGTCTAAGGACAGTAAACAATCACAATTTTCCCAACTAAGCTATGTGTTTATAAGGTGGCAAGCTTGCATTTTGTTCATATTTGTAATTTTTGTGTAAGCTTATATGTTAAATAAATCATTTTTTAATTTTTAAAATATTTTTTTATGACGAACATTTAATTTTCAAATTTTAACCCGTGTAAAAGTCTGAAGACAATTCAAAATTTTATTTAAAAAGTAAATATTTTTGATAACAATTCATAGAAATTGTAAATTTGATTAATAATTTGTAGCATAACCTTTCAATACATTGAGTCGAATAATTTGTTAATCACATCCAAAAGAATGCTGCTCCAAATATCTTGAATTTTTTCGTAGAGCTCGTTCTTATATTAGGGCTTATTGCCTTTCAAATGACGATCAATGCATTCCCAAATATGCTAAATAGAATTAAGTCCGGACTTTGCGATGGTCACATCAAAACACAATTTTTATTGGCTATGATAAAAATATGTAATTTTTTGGCCGTGTGCTATGGATCATTATCCTGTTTAAATATCCAACCTCGGGGGATTTTAACTTTTGCAAAAGGAAACATTTTAGTACCAATGATATTATTGTACTTAGATTGATCTATTTCGCCCTCTATGCGATGTATTTGACCAACCATCTCACGGCTAAAGCACCACAAACCAACACATTTCCACCTCCATGTTTTACCGTAAGTAGCTGATATTTTGGATCACATCTTTAACCAATAATTCGTCTTGCATACTTATTTCCATCACTCTCGAAGACCATAAACTTCGATTAAACAGGAAAAAGAACCTTTGACCATTCTTTGGACGTCCAGTTAAGATTTTTTTTGCAAAATTGATTCGGGTCTTTTGATTCTTTATCGAGATCAAAGGTTTTTTTACTGGTCATCGACCAAATAAATTTGTCGATTGTCTCATCGAATTTGTCGATAATGGTAATGGTATCGATAATGGTATTTTTTAAAAGATAAATTGATTTGTTTCAATTGAAAAAAATGATATTTTAAAAAATTCAACTGAAATCAATAAATTTATTTTTGCTTAATTTTCGAATCCAACGCATCAATTAATAAAGCAAAACATAAAATTAATATATTAAAAGTTTTCAATGATTAAAAATCAGTTTTTAAATTTTAATTGAATTAAAAATTTTTAATGTAAGTCTGGATTTTTCCAGCTCAAAAATTTCAGGGATCGCAAATCTAGTTAAGACATTTTTAATAATTATAAAGTCAAAAATTAAACTAAATATAACCTACAAAAACTCGTAATTGGTTGCTGCTGCTGATAAGATTTAGTGAACACTACAGAGACAGTGCATGAACTAGATTCAATTTGAGTTCATAGTTTAGTTTCAAATAAACTTTTTTCACAGTTTTTAGTTTTGTTGATTGCAAAACTGACATCTATAGAAAGAAAAAACAATATTTTATAAAAAATCTCCTAAAATTTTAAATAAACCCAAGTAAAAACGATGGGAAAAGTTTAATTTCAACAAAAAAAAACGGAAACTAATATAAATAAGTATAATGACGTTTTTCATAGAAATTGCTTCTCAAAATTGTTTAACCATGAAAACCAAAGATAAATTAATTACAAAGAATTCGAAGGAAAAGAGGAATTAAAACTACCACAGTAACCAATGTAGATTTTAAACTTGGTTGTACTTTAATGTTTTCATAATTCAAAATGTTTAAAAAAATTATATTTCTATTTTAAAATCACAAAGCTTTAAATTTAAAATCAAATTAAAATCTTTTAAAATTTAAAATACTTTTAATAATAAATCTCCAACTCTTTTGAGTTTAAACATCAATTTTGACTATCACATTTCTATTAGAGGGTATTGTTAAATACATTGGAGACTTATCGCCGCCTTTGTTAACGGATTCAGGAACATAAACTAATGAATAATTGTAGTAATACTCACAGATACTGTGCGGCAATTTAAAAAATTAAAGCGAAAGTTTATTTGGAGAATTACTGATTAAATAACTTAATCAATCAATAAATTTTCTTACCTGTCTTCCTCTTTTTATGAATACTATATCAGTTTTTGCAAAATCGTCCTTCTAATGTTTTAGAGATATTAATTATGTTTGATCATTATAGAAAATGCACCAAAATGTACAAAGAAAAACTTAACAAAATACATATTTATATATATATGTATTTGGCTCACAAAACTTTTCTCAGAAAAAAGGGATTTCAGCCCCAACAGGTTTTGACACTATGGGGGTAAGTAATAAATATCATAATTAATTACTACTAAATGATTATTCATCAATATTTATTTCCTATACTTCTAAATATAATATATATAACAAAATAATGTATAAATGAAATATTTTCAAATAAATAGGTACGATACAAAATATAAATAATTCGAGTCAAACGAGGTCCCAATTTCGGTATAATAAACAAAATATAAATAAACTTATTGATATTTGACTTTTGTAAAAATCGAAAACTGAGAAAAATTTATAGCTATATTTAATGACATTTATTGCTTGTTTAAATTTTTATTTTCAAATTAAACTTGATTTATCTGCTTTTTAAAACAAAAAAAATCAATACTTCTTAAAATGGAATATAAACTTCAATTTAGAATGTTAAGTTTAATTTTTAGTTTTAAAAATTTAAGATAAATTCACGGAAACATTTTATTGTAAATTATTTTGTCCCTCTTTTATTTCCAACGAATATTTTATTTTATTTTTATTTAAAAATATTGATCATAATTTTTGAGGCATTCTGTAAATTTTATAGAAGACAACTGTTTTATATTTATGTAAACTTTTTCCTCAAAGAAGGTTATTATTTTGTAAGTAAAACTTGGAAAGTATAAACATTTAGGAAAATTTTTTAATTTATAGTTTTATAAATATAAAATATTAAAACAAAATATATATTGTTAAATTGGAAATGGGTTACACAAAATAGTTAATTTAAACTTACAGTTTTTTAGAAGAATTCAAGTATAAATCTTCAGATTGTACATGAAACAAAAGATCTTTTTATTCTTAAAAGTAACTTTTGGTAAATGTACGAAAAGGAATTTTTTGGAAGTATGTGCTTTTACGATGTATTTAGTTTGATGGGTGTTTTTTCCAGCCGACCTTATGAAAGAAAATTTCTTTTCCTTTAGAGTTTGAAGATAAAAAAAGATATGAAAATATATTCAAATCAAATAAAATAATCTTGACTTATTTACCTAAATCAATTGGAGAACAAAACGTTAGTTGTATTAACAAAAATTTACAGAAAATAATTGTTCTATGAAAGCAAACCAAATTGATAGTTTAACCGTTAATAATGACTATTCTAATAAAGCCAATCTTTTTATCTTTTTTCTGGGTTTTATCCAGTTTCATCTTTTAGTTTTTGAAGCTTTTAGACTTTTGAAGAAAGGACTACTCAATTTTAACCCATTCATCAGCCACAAATTTTCGAAGTTTCTAAACCCCTGGTTGCTTTTGTTTTTCAACTTTTCCTTACATAATGTCACAAAACCTTTCTTATGGCTATTCAGATAGATTATGTTTCCAACGACTTAATGAACTCCATGTATGTTTTTGGTCACTATTATGCTGAAATGAGGTCGATGAAAAACTAAGAAATTTAGAGTCACTAGTGTGAATTGTAGGCAAACATTTTCCTGTCTGATTCTATGACGTATTTAGTCATAGAGTGATATCTCTCATACTCTGGTGGTAGATTAATATTTTAAATATTTTTATTTTGTTTTAAAAAGTATGTCTATATTGTTGTAATAATATGTTGATTGTGACCAACTTGACCATATGTTTGATTGCAATGACAAACTGAATCATTCCTCAAACAGTTGTGGTCTCAAGCATGCCATTTATGCCATTGTTTGTATTAATAAGAAAGAAGTATTTCACAATATTGTAGCTTAAAACTTATTAATAAAGCCCTTACAGTTTCAATCAAATTTATATCAAGTGATTGTGGAGGCCAATCAGTTATAAAAAGAATATCCTTTTTTGATAAAATGTTTTTCTGTAATCTTCGATCATAATCTTCGATACGGAGCAACATCATGTTTGTGAGGGATATTTTGGAATGTTGTAAGTTTGTTGTTTGTATGCTGTTTAGATTTGTGACTCTCATACTCAGATGGGATTGATATGTTTATTGATTGATTATTTGAATCAAATGATATTAATTTTAAGTACTAATTAATTAAAGTTTTATAATTATGAATTTTAATAATATTTTTAGTAAACGATTTTAACTTATTACATTTAATATATTTTCAAAAAATTAATATTTATTTAAAAAATTACATAATGCCTTTTCATCCAATAAAATTTAAGAAATCAAAAATTAATATTAACAACTTTCCCATTTTTTTTCATATTTGAATATATTAACAAAAAACTATATCAATCAAAGGAAGATGACCAATGAGAATTGTTGTGAAGAATCTGTTTGTGTTGTAAATAAATGTTTACATTCAAATTTTGATGTTGTTAATAATGTCGAATATTTTCTTCATATATTATTTTTTTGTTTTAAAACGCTGAGAATACTATTGTTTTGCTATTGATAAATGCGTCTGACGAAAATACATTCGAATTTCTTGGTATTTGTAAAAATAATAAATTTAAAGTAATTATAATCCATTTGTATATTATTTTGTATAAGAAAATAGCAAATATTTAGCATGTATTTGTCCAATACACTAAAAACAAAACTTATAAAATGTGGTGACAGTTTGAGGTTTAGGTTATAAATGTACCACAGTCAAATGGTTAATTAAAACATAAACAATACAAAATTAAAATATTATTTTACTTATCCAGGTGAATGTTAAATTTAAAAAGAACAAAAATATGTACTATCTATAGAAGTTTAATTTAAAAAATTATTATTTTGCTAAATATAAAAGAGCGAATCAGATCTTCTATTTTTATCAAAATATAATTTCAATATGATTGGATTAAAGCAATGAACAATTATGTTTTTTCTAAATTGTCCAAACTGTGAAACAATCTTCATGACAGATTATTCGTCGTCTTGTTACAAAGATTTTGGATGCTTTTCAAAGGGCTTAAATTTTTTAAGACAAAAAATCGTTCAACATGCAGTTCAGGCATCTGATTGGCCTCCTCCAGAAGTGATTTTCGGATCTAAATCCTCCAAACCTTATGATTCACATAGAGAAAAATTTCTTGAATCTCCAGTTTCAGTGAAACAAAAATTATTTTCCTCTCTTCAAACTCCACCGACTTTAAAACATTCAGTTAAACGAAAAAAATTGAAATTCAAATCTTCTAGAACTGGAGAATTAACTTGTGTTGGAAGTGCCGATATGAGTACGATTGTAGCCGGTTTTGTGGAGTTTGAAAAAAGTTTTAATCGAATGTCCTTAGCGAAAGTACAATCAACTAGACTTGGAATTGGCTCAGGAATTTCAAATACAGATGAACTAATGAAATCTGAAAAGAAAAGTAAGAGGAACAATAACAATAAAGATAACGATGAAGAAAAACGGTCATCCATTTCCAGTAAGGTTGTTGTGGACCCCGAAATGTTGGGACATGCTATTGAGTTGTGCCTCAAAGAAAGAAATAAAATTTCTGATAAATAATAATTGAAATACATCTTTAAAGTCAAAACATTTTCAGAAGAAATTATAATTAATTTGATTAATTTATTTTATTTTAAAACTCTATTCAATTTCCAGCTCGCCAATTGAAGAGATTTCGTTTTTTGGTCAAATTTTGTTCGAAACAAAATTCTTTTTATGGAATAGAAAATTTATTTATATTTTCAGAATAATTTACATTCATAAAACACGCTATTTATACATTAATTGTTGCGGTGGATTTTTTTATTAAAATATTTATCATTTCATTTGAATAAATTCTTTGTCAATTTTGATCCAAAAATAATACTTAATAATTTAAAATAACTTTTAGAAATTATATTAATTCGAAATTATAAAACATTTGAAAAGATTAAATTCGTTACTTTATTAATATAGAATATTATATTTACAAAGTTACAAAGTTTTAAATATATTCTATGACAAAATATTGACCTCCTTCAAAAAAAACTTCTAATGGTTTATATTTTTTAGGAACACCAAATGAAGAGCAATCTATTAAAGCAGGGGTGGCCAATCCATACCTTGCGTTTCACATGTGGCCCTCTTTAAATATTTTTTTAATATAAATTCACCTTAGTATCTGTAAAAGGAAAATTATGGTCGACATAAAAAAAACAAAAATTCAGAAAAGAAGAAAAAAATGTGTTTTCAACGATAGATTTTTGATTTTGTTATAACAACCTTCGCTTATAACAACCTTCAGTAAGTACGGACGAATATTTTAGTCCTGAGAAGACTATGCTACTTTCAATGCACTCTGTGTCGTATATTGCGGACTCTTATATCGGACTTTCGGTTATAACATACCCATTGGTAAATCCTCTGCAAAAATGCACCTGTTAACACGGATGTTGCATTGTATGTGTGTGTATGTATTTTCATAATATGTAAAATTATAAATACTTTTTTTTATCTAACTCTATTATAAATTTTTCATTTGAACGCAACCAATTCATATAATTTAAAAAATGCAGAAATCGTAACTTCCTCGCGATCTCTTTATTTAAATGATTATTTTTCACCAAATTTAATAGTAAAGAACATAAATGTTCATCTACTTTTAATCGGAGCATTTTACCATTTTTTCTAAATTTCTCAATTTTCTCAAATTGAAAACAATTTAGTAATATCATTCGAAATTATAAAATATTCATTTTATTAATATAATCAAAATAATTCAATATAACAAAACGATTTCCCTTCTCGAATTTACAAATATTTATCTTTTCTTTATCTTAATTAAATTTTTTAAAATTAAAAATTCTTTATTACTTTAATTGTAATTTTGTTTTAAATATTTGTTCTCGCTGTTAAAAAGCACTTAATTTGAATTGTAAATTTTAATTTAATTAAATTAATCCATTTCAACACTACAGATTTGTTTGCTTTATTATTTTATTCTTGTTGGTATTCATGAAATGAGTGATAATCGCAAGCGAACTTCTTTTACTTCAGGGGCAAAAAATCTGATCATTTGTGAAATTGAGTCAGGAAAAAAACGATGAGCTGTTTCAGGAAGTCTTAATGCTCCAAGCAAATGGTTATATCAATTTGGCAAGATCGTGACAGATTACGCCATGCCCATGAGTCAAACTATAACAATGACAGAAAAAGAATGCGTACTGCTATGTTTGAGGATGTTGAGGAGTCTTACTCAAATGAAGTTTGAGAATATTTTTTAAAATAAAGTTATAATCAAAGTTTCATTACTATTTTTTATGTGAATTAATTATGTTGAATTGGGTTTGTATATAAATTAATATGTAAATTGAAAATTATATATTAAATAAAAAATAGGAGATTGTTTAAATGAAATAATTGAACGGACAAGAGTAATACTAATCAAGTGAAATGGAAAAGGAATACTTCGATCAGTGAGTCGGATCTGCCCGTTAGATGTACGTGAATGAAAATATATGTGTGCACATATGAATTTGAAGATGGAGGGAAACTTTTTAGACTAGATTGATGATTGAGTGAAACCTGGAAGAATAAATTGCAGAGGAATGATTGATTGTTGCGTTTGAGAGAGAATGATGTTTTGATCTGATCACAAGTGATCAGGAGGGAGAGAATGTTTGAGAATATTTTTTAAAAAAAGTTATAATCAAAGTTGCAATTTTATATGTAAATTAATTATATTGAATTAGGTTTGTATGTAAATTAATATGTAGATTGAAAATTATATATAGATATATTAAATAAAAAATAGGAGATTGTTTAATTGAAGTAATTGAAATTGCAAGTTTAAAAAAAGTTTAAAAATTGTTTAGAAATCATGAATTGAATAAAATATTTTACGAAGAATTCATTTTTTTGTCTTAATTTGAGGAAAAAATAAATTTAAATTTAAAGAAAATGAAATGTTTTACAATAATCGTATCGTAGATCGGTATTAAAATCGTTGGAATTTCAATGAACTTTGAATTGAAACGATCGAATGAAATCAGTGCAAATTTGACAGTGAAATTCGAATGTGATTCGGTCCTCGTTAGGAGGTTGCATGTCGGTTGTAAACTTATCGTTAAACTTATTCGTTAGATTTAGAGATTGTAATGATTACGACTAATTAATTCGTCAAAAGTATTGAGTATTGAATTTGAGTATTGAATTGGGTTATAATTAGAATGCGCCTCATCAAAACCAAAACTGATTAATGTAAATCGATATCTACAGGTGATTTAAATTTAGTAATTGAAAACCGAGATCAAAACAAGAGTTGATAAGCTATGGGAGTTGCTACCATACTAAAACTGCCGCTCTGCGATCAAATGGTTTACTACAGCTCGCTCCCAAAACACTCCAATCAGTGATCTTGTAAAGCTTGAGAAAGCACAGTATTTTATCAAATTGTTCAAGCAAGAAACATTTCGATGTAGTGGTGGCTGGCTGGACAGATTCAAAACTCGCCATAATATTGTGTTTCGTGATATTTGTGGAGCAGCAGCAGTTAATGAAAATGTTATCACAACCTGGACTTCAACTCACCTAACAGCTCTTCGTTCCTCTTTTGATATATTCAACACTGATGAAACGGGTTTATTCTTCCGTTTACTTCTAGACAAGACTATATTTTTTAAAAGCGATGTATGTCATACTGGTAAGCAAAGTAAAGAGCATATTATTGTTATAGTGTGTGCAAATATGGGCAGTTCTGAAAAGTTGTCGTTGTTCGTTATCAACAACATCAATATGAGTTTTACAACATTTATTAATATCACAAGCGCATTAACTATTTGACATTTTTCTTCATCAATACATTTCTGAATTCATACTAATTATTTTCGAAAAAAAAGAAAATCTTTTAACCAAAATTTTAAAGAATCTAATTGGTTAAAATAAAATCTAAACATATTTAAAAAAGTACATATTAAATTAATATATTAAAATTTTAAATCACATTAAAAGTTAAATAATACATTCGAAAATTATTTTAAATCTTTTTACTTTAAAATTAAATTATTTTTAATTGGTAGAGTGAGTAGGAATAGATACGTAATAAATATTGTGTGTTACTAACTGAAATAACGAAGATTAATTACATAATAATTATTGTACGATTTCTTATGAAATTGATTGTGTAAAGTCAGTTGTGATGATACAATAAAATGGGTTACTTGTCTGATGTTGAATGTATGTTGAATGTATGCTGAATGTTTCTGATAGTGTGTTTGTGTGTGTTTGAGAGTGTAAACCAATGAAAAGGCTTTGAAAATGTGAGTCATTATAACATCACTATTTTCTCCATTAAATAGTCAAGATTATGGATATTGTGTTATAATTAATAAATCTTAGAATCGGAATAAGTCATAAACAATACATATTTTTAGATATTCATAATTCCACTATTAATCATCCATCTGGGTAGGAGAGGCACAATCCGAATCAACAAACAACATGCACAATATCAACACACAATTTAAAACATTCCTCACATTCGTGATTGGAAAATATGAGCGTCCTAGATACTTTAAGTAAGTCAAAACGCTTCTAGTGCCATAGACGTTTAACGAGAAATTCTAAATGACATCAATAATTTTTGAATAACTTTTAGTTTTAATATTCTAAAAAGTGTTTGTAAACGAAAATTATAAAATTTTATATTTATATAAGTACTTAACGATGTTATTTTTAATAAGAGTTTGTATTGTTAATTTGGGAGACATGCGGATTGTTATTTTGCTCAGCTTGTTATTTTGAGAATAAATATTTAGAAAATTATTTTTTTTACTTCTTCATCAAATATTTTTATCGTGGAGAACTCATTCATTCGTTGGGTACAGTGCGTACTACAAGTGGTGTTTCAGCACCGAACATCAAGGGTTCTTCTATAAATAATAAATTACAAATTTAAACTCCTCAAAACTCTCGGAAGATTGTTTACAGTTTGACATCATTCAAATGGGTTTTATTTCTATTTTTCTAATAATTATTATTTGAAATTTATTTTAGTCTTTCTAAAATATTCATTATTTTTTAATTTTCACAAGTATTTATTAAAATTAATAGTTTTAACTAAATATAAATTTAAATTACATTACATTAAACTTCTCAGATAAATATATTTTAAAACCTATACCTTAAAATTTTCTAAACTTATAAAAATATATTTTAATTAAAATATTTAAATTTGATCTTAATTGATAATTTCAAAGGATTTTACTAATAAGATTATTTTCCTTTCGCTATTATTATTTCATCAGTCAATTTTGAATAGGCAATTACCGTAAATACAAAAAATACCAATTTCCATTTGGGTGGGAGAATCAACATTCTAATTTCATTCTACTCAGATGAACATACAGAATTCATAGATTCACACATTTAAAATATTCGTCACAACTTGTATTTTTAAAATATCAATATTTGTTAAAGTACTTTTTAAAAAGATTATCTTTGAACATGATCAGTCAGCTAATTTGATCCTATTCAGAAACTTTTTATTATAAAAAATGTGCTTGTTTTAAAACTTTAAAAGAAATTAATAAAAAATCAACGGTTGCAATTTATTTTAAATTATATTCATATTAAAGATATCTTTTAATAC
>MQRK01153288.1:0-13117 GCA_001938485.1 Girardia tigrina | reverse complement strand
TAGTCTCTTCCCAAAATCGTCATAAACCCCAACTGTCTGGCTTCGGTCTCTGCTTTAATAATCACGGTGGTAAGAAGGTCATAAAAAGTGGTTTTCTCATCGTCACCGTATCCGCAATCGGTGGGTGATTAAACACCCACAATAATCGCTTTGTAAGAACCAATCTTCGCTTTAAAAAGTCTTTCCGAGAAGGCTTCAAACTCGACATCAAGTGTAGGCAGTCTGGTCAGTAGACCTCTTTCTCTTTTCTGTCCCATTGGTGGCCCGCTCTTGTAAAGGGTCTACTTATCGTACTTTTCAATCAGGATGTCCCATTTATGTGTTTCTGTCAGGATAGCTACATTAGCATTTAGTTTATCAAGTTTTTATGACGCTTAAAACTTTCTCATCATCGAATCCACGCACATTACATGTACAGACCTTTAAACCAAAACACGAACTTCGCCTAGGGGACACCGGACAGGTTCCCAATTAGCCCGATTTTAACCCGTTTTGCGAGCGATCTCAGCGTTCTCTATATTTGTCAAATTTTTCGTTGCAATGGATTTTAAGGTGCCCACTCATGGATTGCAAGCCCTTGCTGAGAGGCACCACGTCTTGAATTTGGTTGGTTATCCAAGACCGCGACGAGGACGCATCGAGAAGAGGAGAAATATATACTCATATCTCTCAGTCCCAATTCTCAGTAATACTTTGTCCTTCACACAAACTTATGTTCCTCAAAGTTAAGCACAATTTTACTTTTAAAGAAATAATCTAAATATTGACACCATGAGGTTAAAGTCAATATATTGCTAATTTTTTAAGCAGTTTCATCAAATAAGTCATTTCCATGTTATTTACTTACAATCAACCAATTCTTACACAATTTACCTACTTAAACCTGGAACTACTAATTTAGGGCTGCGAAAATTCAGCACAGTGACAATTCAATGGGAAGCAGTTCTTATCGAAAACTTAAAACAAGGTGATCCAACAAATATTTGGCTTTTAAGATTCAAAAGCTCAGTGCTGTTCAGTTGTACGATAATTCAATGTATGAATAAATTAAACTTAAGCAATAAAAACTTAAACACCAATAAAAATATAATAAACAAACAATTTAAGCATTTATCAATATTAAAGATAAGACAACAAAAAATAAAATAACATCTACAAAAAAGAAGTATGGAAATATCAATTTGCTGAATATTTCATGGAATATTCATTTCATTTCCAGTGTCTTTCATTAATTTATCTTTCTTTTGGTAAATGTATTCATCATACATCAATAATTTTCTCTCTTTCTCACTAATAACAAATTGCAACACCATTTCCTTTAAAAAAATAAATAAAATAAATATTATCGCCGCACTGAATTGACACCGCGCTGAATCGACGCTATAACCTTAAACCTATATACTATAAATATAGACTATATGTAATTTATTTGACTTAATAGTGATAAAAATAAAATATATCGACTAAAATCTAGCCTTCTATCTCTAAATTTACATGTTATTTTTGAATTCTTGAAGTTTGATTGAGATCTCCGTGTTACGGATTGATTATATATATATAGTTTATTGTATAATGTTTTTTTTAAAAAAAATTATTTGCTTTTCTTGTAAAAATATATTTGCTTTTCTTGTAAAAAATAATATTTTTACGTTTCTTGTAAAATTGTGTTATCTGGAAAATTCTAGTTTTTGTTGTTTAAATAATGAGAGTAAATGTGGTCAGTTTTAAAGTGAGAGTAAAATTAATCGAGATTCTTTTGTTATGAGTAAATTTAGTGGAATGAAATTATTTTTATCAAAAGTTTTCAAGTTGAATGTAAAACCAGTGCTAATATTAAAAGGAACAGATTTATTTGGTAATCGATAATATGAAATTCCGGCCGACGCTGTTGGTAAAAATAATAAACCAAATAGATATATTGGAGAACCAGAAAATTTCACTGCATTTAAAATAAAAATTTTGCTGTCGGAAATTGTCAGAAAGTGTTAGTAGCACCACTAGGAGTACCGACCAACCACCAAGGCCTTAACTGAGGAAACCAAGGATTTCCAATGATGACAGAAGTAGGATTGTGGCGAAAACACTCAAAGGTCATGACGTAGCTGAGATAGCTTCTATGTATCAAAGACACTACAAAACTGTCTATAATATCGTACGACGATATATTAGTACAGTTCTGATTGAACCTAGTAGTAGATGAAGTGATATGCGATCTAAATTAAGTGCGGAGGTTAAAACTAGTTTAATAACCAAAGTGGATGACGAATATACGTTAACATTAGCCGAGTTGGTTTCCTGGGTTAGGGAACTACACCAAGTATAATTTCAACGTATTATATACAATTCAAACATTTAACTATTCGTTTGAAATTTTATTTGGTTCAATGGGTAAATTCTATTTCAAATAAATTTAACTTTCCAAATTGATTGCAAAACTTTCCATATTGGTTGCAAAGATTTCCAAGTTGGTTGCAATGATTTCAAAGTAGATCGAAAAACCCTACATACCAATTTTTTAAAATCTAATTTTTTAATATTAAATTAAAATTATATATCGTATTTGTAATCAAAATCTCTTTTCTAAACTGAGTACCGATTAGGGAGGGAGATTATCTAACCAAAAATTTAGTATACACACAATAAAAATTATTTGTATTTATTCCATATAAATAATATTTGTATATTATGTTAATAAATATAACTTATAAAAATAAAAGTGTTGTTTCCTCATTTGCTCAAATTTAAATAATATATATTAAATCGAACTAATAACTAAAATTATTTTGATCAATTTAATTTTTAATTAATATTTAATTGACCTTCTTTTCTCAGATTACCACTTAGAAATGTCGAACCAGATTAAGCACTATTTTTGTTGATTCTTTGGATAATCTGTGAGTATTGTCCAGAGACCCAACAAAAGGAATATTTTCTTGATTTTCTACTTTGTGTTGAAACATTAACATCAAATAACTAATGTGAACTACTTATCAAACTAAGCTTGGAAATTCATGCTTAGCATCCAATTTCGGTGAATCTTTGGCTAAATTTCAAGTAGCTCAACAGACGTAGATATCCTACAGCATTTACAGTATTCCATAAACTTTACCTTAAGCGACTTTCATCCCTTTCACTCTCCTCAAAGTAATTTAAATGTCAATAAATTCTGTTGAAGAAGTCAGAAATTTCTTTACGGATTTCTTCAAGGAGAAACCACACAACTTTCATGAAGAAAGAATTCAAAACCTTTCACAACTTTGGGAGACAGCATTAGAAAAGAATAGGGACTACATAATTGATTAATATAATTATTTTGATTAAAATATATTTTATTGATTTATTTTTCAAATCATCTAAACACTGCCTGACGTTTTTTTTATTTATAACCGAATTGTTAACCTTTTCTACAAATATATTGAGGCAATACATGAAAATATTCATGGGGTTCTATGAACTTTATACTTGACTACTTTTTACAGACAACATGTTTTACTTTTATCTCCATTTGAAAGTAAACCTGATTAATAAAAGTGATTTTTATTATTATTTATTTTGTAAATCAATCACCGTGAAAAGTTCAATGATAAAGTTAAGAGCGAAAGCCAGAGCGGACACTTGTCTCCTTCCGTGTCCTCGCCATGTCCTCATTCGACAGTAAAATAAGTCAATACTTCACTGAAAGCCAATTCTTATGTCATATAATAATTTTTGTAAAATTTATCTATCGTCTTCTTTTGTTGTCTTGTTAGAAAAGCAAGAAAAGGTAAAAATAAAAAACAAATTAATAAAAAAATGACTGAAAACTTCTTCTCTTTACTCCGTTTTTTATTGATGTATAAAAATTTATTAAAACAAAAATTAAATATTAAAAACTCAAAAATATTGTATTAAAACTTTTAATAATTATTTATTCTATGATCGACGAAAATCGAATCTCAGAATTCTTAAGAATGTCCGTTTAAACTGAGCGTTAGCCAGTGCGTAACAAAACGGATTGATGGGACTGTTGAGGTAACATAACCAATACGTAAGGTTGTAAAGATGAGAATTAACACAAGTATGTTTCTCTTTAGTCGAATCACAAAATCCTTTTATTAAGACAATAATATGAAAGGGAGTCCATGATAGTACAAATGCTCCCAAAATAAATGTTATCGTTCTCAAAGCTTTCCTTGCTCTACTGACGCTTCTTTCACGTTTCTTACTACTTTTATTCGTCTTTCTGATTAAACGTTGAGCGACAAATCGAATAGGCGCAATTAAAGAAGACGATCTTTTGTTTGAACTAAGATTGGTAGAATTGTCACCATGTTTCGGGGACTTTAAGATAATACCCTTATTAATATTGTTTATTTCAGACGAATTTCGTTTTATCCAAACCGGTGAACAACTTTGAGGATACGACAGAGTCTTGATACTTTCGACTCCAATCTTGATTTCATTGGTTTTCGTTAAAAATACTTCAATTTCCTCTTTGTTAATAAAATCTAGACCTGATAAAGTTTGTTGAAAGTAGGGCTCTTCTGAACTTTCATAGTAATTATTTAGGACTTCATTTGAATTAATTTTATCATTACTAACAATAATAGAAGAAATATTTTGAAGGGTACCCGAATTGTGGACAAAATCATTTTCTACTGGGATAAAGGGTGATTCAATATCTTTTAACTGAGATGAATATAGATAGTTTGGTACATTATGATCGTTGAAGCTCATCATTATATATGAAGCTTTAGAAATTTCGGACTCAGAACAGTTATTCAAACTGCTCTCATTACTACTGTTTACTATATATTCTTGGTTTTTGAGTTCACTTCCATTTTTTTCTAAATGATAATATCGAATACTGTCCACATTATTGCTGGAACTAGTATTGTCTAATAACTGTATTACTCCCAAATGATTCGAAGACCTCTTATTCGAGTTAGACAAACTTTGCGAAACAAAACTGCTTTTAACGATACTCTCACTAGTTTCTGTTTGTCGTTTTGAAGAAGACGGAATCAATTCATTTATCCTTCTCTTTTTATTGTCTGATTTAACTTGTAAATTTAAAGCCACTTTATAAATTCCAGCATAAAGAATAATCATTACAAAAAGGGTTATCCAAAAGTAAGCTATTGTTAAAATTGTATTAAATATGGGTTCACTTGCGAATTCTGCATAACATTGGTTTGAATCTCTAGTTCTACCTTCGTGATTTAAATATGGCCAACCCATAATTGTAGTGAAAAATACAGTAAATGGAACGATCCATGTTATGGCCACCATAGATCGAACTTTACTATCAGTTCGCCAGTTTCGATATTTCGCTGGAATTTTCACGGAACAAAATCTATCAACTGTTATAAAAAACACCGTATATTGAGATGTAAGACAGGCCGTATAGTCCAAAGATAACCATAAATCACAGAATAGCTCGCCAAGCGGCCAGTAAGATAATAGCAAATAGACCGTGTAGAAATTCATGGAAAAAATTCCTATAAGGAGATCGGTAACAGCCAACGAGGCAATAAAATAATTCGTTGATGTTCTTAACGCTCTTTCGAAGAAAAAAGACACAATTACGAGAAGATTTCCGATAATAGTTGATATACTCACCAGAGCTGATAGAAAGCCGAGGATCCATGAAACAGCCAATGGAAAGGGTACGGTTGTGTTGGTTTGGTTGGATTTTGAACTACTGTAATTAATCATTTTCTCAACTGAAAATACACAAATAAATCTTTTTAAATAGAGACTTTGAAACATAATTCTAATTTGATTTTGGTTTTTCTTCTGGGAAAATTTCAATGACAATTTTAACCTTTTCGTTAATTTTCTTTTTCCCTATTCCCTGTTCGAATAGTACCAGAAAGTGAAACAAAATAAAGATATATTTATACACAATTTTTCTTATAAAATCTATTAATAGAAAAAAAATCTAATTAGTATGGCAGTCAATGAAAAATTAATAGTTTCAGACAGGAATTAGTGATGTAAACTCTTCTTCAGTTTCCTTCACCCACGAAACAATAAATGATTTCTATGATATTTGTCTATGGGAAAATGTTGGGGGGGGAATATCAAATAATTCTTACGTTCTTTTCGCACTATCTTAACAGTTGCCTATTTTTAATTTTTAAAACTAACACTTTTGAATGCCTAATGACAACTACATATAACGATGTCTTTTTATAACATAAGAAAGTTAAAATATGTTCTTTTTCATTAGTGAATTTGCTAAAATCAAAGACCTTTTAGGAAGAAGATGATTTTTAATCATAAAAACAAATTTTGCTCGGTGATAAAGTAAGCAAACAACTTAAAAATATTCTGGAAACCATTCATTAGATAGAATGCCCAAATTCATTCACAGTAGATTTTATGACACCGAATTCTACACTGCAGGTCACCTTGATACAGATACTTAATATATTAGACTAGACAAAGACCCGTCATATATTGTGGATGAGCTGAATTTTCGTCTTTGAAAATTTCTATTTTAATTTTTAAATTGTATGTATTATTATTTATTGTTTCAAATTCGGTGTTGATTTTACAGTTAAACGATTTCGTCTGTTTCCTGGCGTCCTTCGGCAAAGGCACTGCACTGACGGAACCGTCTCTATTCGGGCTATCCAGATTGATAACGCTTTTACGTGGAGTCGCTCCGATACCTCCACAATTTCGCATTTTGATCATAGCGTGACCGATAAACCAACAAACAAACTAACATTTTAGATAAATATTAATTATTTAATTTATTATTAATAATTATTTATTTATTCATTTTTATTTAATAATTATATTTTAATTTATTTTTATTATTTTTTTTTAATTTTTTAAATTTTATTTTTTTAATTTAAATTTTTAAAAAAATTTTGTATTTAATAATTCTATTATTATTATCTACCTGTAATTGTAAGTAGTTGAATTTTTATAATTATTGATATATTTCTATATATATTATATAATTTTTTATTTAATTATCTACTTACGATTTTAAATAGGTTATTCAAGCGTGAGGCACAAACAAACAAACAATTGGTAAATATATAAGTTATTTGTTAGACCTTTGAAGAACTTACAAATAATTTTGAATTTTTAATATTTGAAATCTATCAAGGGAATTTTCAAAATATTTTAAAATATAGTGGAAAATATTTTAGAGTAAAAAATGTTTATTATAAATTAAAACATTGGGAAAGGTTAGGGTTGAAAATATTTTAAATTAAAATCAAAAATGAGAATTTTACTATTAAAACATCATTATAAAAATAAAAACTTGACTATAAAGCATAAAATTTTTTTAAAAGATTTGTTGTAAAACTAATTTTATAAATTCCAAAAAAATAAATAATAAATTAGGTATTCGTATTTATATTTTATTATTAGGGCACGGAATTTAATGACCTTAAAAATAAAAAAAATGACTCTTTTATTTCCTTTCTTTCCGGGTGAGATATTATTTTATTCTTCCCCTCGGGAAATAGAGTCACCACCGTCACCAATCCGCCGCAGTCACACCACTGCGCCACCCACTCTGTTGTCAATGATTATTATTATTATTATTATTATTATATTGATAACCTAAACATTCTTAAATATCCTAAGGGGTTTTTCGGTTTGTTAGAAAAATCATTTATTAATTTATTAATCATTGAACTGTCAATCTTTTAATAAAATCTTAAGATTCTTTTTTTGGCAGGTTAAACAGCAATAATGTGTTAAACGTTAAAGTCAGAAAACGAAAGTTATTATTATTTATCTTTTCATGCTTATATTTGGAAAAGAAATCCCAATTTACTTAATGTTAATTATCCTTTTCGGAACTCATAGAAGCTTAAGTTCCCGGATTAATAATCTATTAATTTTTGTAGATAAATATTGATATTAATAACGTCAGTCTAAATAAATATAAATTATATTCAATGTTTTCATTTCCTTAAAAAATGTTTTTCCTTTGATTTTATTTTTAAATTACCAAATAATTTTACAAATAAAATAAAATAACTGAATTAAAACAAATATTATATTATTGAAAAAAGAATAACTTAATCATTAAAACAAATTAAATGAGCAAATAATTATCTGCCTCCCATAATTTTTGTGTTGTTTTGTCCAAAAAGAATTTAGACATCTTAGACCAGTGTTTCCAACGTGGGGTATATGCCCCATCCAGAGCAATTTTGATTTTAAGAGGTTTTAAAATGAACATGCAAAATTTATGGTGATTGAAGCTGTGTTTTCTTTGACTCCGGTGGGAAAATGTAATTAAATCTAAATGCCACCGATATCATTAATACATTGACATAGCAGCAGCCGTCGCAAGCCGGCAGATTTAATAATATTATCATGTTGATATCTGCCGCTGCGGACGACGTCAAAGAAAGCACAGCTTTATGATAATAATTTAATAATATTTTGAAAATGAAATAATATAAGAATTTATCATTCATAGAATCTCTTTGTATATAAAGATAAAAAATTTAAATTTAATTTTTTAGATAAAATCAATAATTTTTAAGGGTAAGTATTTTTCATTTTCAAATTTTTTGTTCTCTAATAAAATTTTTGATAATTTGCTGTTTTTTCTTAACAATTTTCTAGTTTTACTAGTGTGAACAATCGATTTCGTTAAATCAAAAATTATATTTCAGAAAAAAGGAAGCGGAAGTGGAGGTGCAATAACAAGTTTTGGTAAACTTGCGTGGGACATGGCACAAACAGGTTAGGAAACACTGTCTTAAACCTATATAAAGGTAAAAGTTCTCGTTGATTGATAATAAAAAATAATAAAAATACGTGAAATAATATTTTTAATAAATATAAAAGGAAAATATGAACAACACGAGTATACGGAACAGACTAAATTTATAAAAAACGTAAGTGAAACATATAAATTATATTATTTTTATAATTTTATATTTTTGACAGATTTTATAAATATTTAATTCTTTTTAAATCAAATAAATCGAAAATATATATTTAGAAATAGCCATAAAAAATAAAAATCATTAACTTTTTTTAAAAAATAAATAATATGTTTTTGAATTTATTAATTATATTCTATAAAAAATAAAATAAAATAATGAAATAAAGGATGACTGTCAAAAGTGTTAGGGGGATTCTTAATGTTAATATGACTCTAGGTAGAAAAGATGCTTGAAAAACGGCGTTTAAATTAATTTTACAAAGATAAATTTATTATGTTCCTTACTTTACTTTAGTCCTTGAAGTCGGATAAACCCAAACGGTTTTCGTTATTTTTAGTTGATAAAATCATATTTCTTAAACAATCGTTTTTGTATTTTTTAAAAACAAGAAATATTTCAATACAGTATCTTCCGGGTATAATAAAGCCAGATATAATAAAAAATCGAATCTAGTAAAAATATTTCGTGGCAGCAGTATCTGAGTGTAGAAATGTTTGTACTTTTAACCGGTTAATATAAAATCGGTAATAATAAAACATCGGTTATTATAAATTATTTTTCGGTTCACTGAACCAAAAATAAACATCATTACAATAGTCTATAATAACATTTGCTGTGTGCATGTCGCTTGCTGCTAGCCACTCAGTCATGCTTTCAATTATGTTAAAACTTTTTAAACAGTCCAAGTAAGCTCTAACTTAGAAATTTATGTGGTTAATTTGACAACCCAGTATTTGCTGCCATCAAAGGCTGAGACCGTGAGTTATCTTTCTGTGGACAAAACTTACAGTGATGCTAATGAACATATCCCATCAAACCCTGAAACTCATCAAATACTACATATAGTCCGGCTCTATCTGTTAAAGAATTCCTCTTCTGTAGATGATTTCAGAAATTTAGACAATTTGCAATTTTTGACACCACAACTGCATTCAATAGTAAAACCCAAACTACACTCGATAGTTTGTAACACACCACTGATTTACATTCTTCTTTACTTAAATTTTTGTCACATCTAAGTGTTGTCCTCTAAATTTTATAAATAAAATTTACAGTATGCCTCTTAGTGTTTTGGTTTGATTGAGCGAGGCGATTATTGTAATTTGGACGATATAGATGTGTGTTTAACTGTTATTCTAAAGAGTAACACTTAACTAAGTACTGTATTGTACGTTCTATTTTCTGGAAATCGGCTATTATAAAATCCGGTTATAATAATTTTTCTGGCAAAATGCGCTTTATAATACCCGGAAGTTACTGTACTAATATCGCAACTTAATTTATTTTTCTGTTTTCAAAATTTAGTAATTATCATAGTTAAGGGTTTATTTAATTATTAATTATTTACATTAATAATAAAATTAAATTTATATTACAAAATATTTAAGCAAATTTTCAAAAAAAAGCTTAAAAGCCAAGATCAAATTACACAATTATTGACTTTGAAAAAAGAATTTTTAATTATTTTTATTTTTTAGGTACTTTTGATAGTTTTAGAAACTTATTTTAAGAAATTTATAAATTGATTTTTTATTAAAAATGAAGAGAAACAAAATGATAAAAGAAAGGCAAAAATCATAAGTGACGATGACGGCTACACCACAGAAATCAATTATCCTTGAAGATAAACATTTCGCTTATAAATGGCGTGTTTATGATTTTGAAAATCCATTCTGATTTTCCAAGGAACTCAGTTTCTGAATGCCCGCGCTGCAATTAATTTAAGTAATTATTTGTGATTTCTCGCAGTCAGTAATGAGTGTTTCTACTTGATTTTTAGTACGTTCAACAAGTCCCTAGCCTAACATATAAAAATTAAAGTAATCAAATATATTTTCATTTACCGACAATATGTAACTAAATAGAGTTTATCTTTCGACAAATGATCCATTATTAAACACACATTGTTTCCTATTAGAAAACATTTTCAAAGAAATCAGGCTTAAATCTATTAAAAAATTATAGAACATAATTGTTGGCATATTTAATGCCTCTAGAAAGCTTTGTAAGATACCAGAACACCTGGAAATCGCGAGTTGCAGTGTCTGGTCTTTAGAGTGGATGAATCAATAAAGAGAATGTCATCTCCAAAATTTTCAGTCTTGAGATGTTTGATGTTTGAGGGGTATATTGTCTTACAATAACCAAAAAGATATGTTTCGAGTTTTGTGCCTTCTCTGGCTAGCAGATGTTACAAGGTTATTGTAGTATGATGCATTGATTGTGTAGCTTTTCTCATTGAAATTAAATTTTAATACACATTCTGCCTAAAAACCTGTCAACATTGTTACTTTTTGATCCAAGAACCCAGTTTGTTTGTTTAGAAGTTTCCATTCTTTGGATTCACGAAGTGATTCCTGTAGGCACCTAGAAAGAGTTGTTTCAATAGTTGCTATTATGATAATTAGAAAACAGTAATTGCACTGTTAATTAAGTTCTAAACTTAGGTACAGCACTCCATTCAACGATTCATCGTTTCGCCAAACAAAAACCTGAGCACAAATCTTGAACAGAATTTTCGAATACCCATATCTATCACTATTGTGCAAAGGCTTCCTACACTGATATGCATACAAAAAGACAGCATTATAAAAGAGATTTCTTTCTCTACCTTTATCTTTCGCAATCCTTTTTTTTGATTTTTCTTTTATTTCATCCGTTCTTCTATTATCAAACACAGAAGTGTGACTATTTTTTAAATACTTCATCCATATTCTCACGGCACCATAAGATGGAGAATCCACCTTGTATGCATCTTAAAACGTATTATTTATTTCAGTTGAATTTTGAAATTGCAAAAACAAAATATTTGATAACATTTCTGTACACAACTTGTATATGATAGTGTAGCAGAAATTTTAAAAAGTGACACTACAAATATTAACAAAAGTAAAATATTAGAACAAATATTGAATTTTAACCAATATATGACGTAAAGTCCGGGCATATAAGACCCTCACTCAAATTTTAAAGCAAAAACTAGAACCCCCTTAAGTTTGAACTAAAATTTTAATAATGAAAAGGGATCGGAATTTACGGTATATATATCTAGTTATATGAAAACAGTATGACTGTGAATAAAATTAAGAGCGTATTATAAAGACTTATTAATACGTCTTATATTCATTAGTTCTGTTTCTCTGTTTGTTTGCCTGTTTTGTAGAAATTAAATATTTAAGTTTCTATCAAACATTCATTAATTAATGGATTAATTAATACCAAACCTGAAATAAATTCGACAGTCAGCAAGAAAACATAAGTCGAAATCTTTATAAATCCATTTATGATAATTATTAATGTTCAAATACAAACTTATCAAATATGAGTGTAGTTTTTGAAAAAAGTATTTTTTGTGGCAAATTCAATATTAGGTTGGGGAAAAAGTAATCCATTATTTTAATTCATTATTTATCGATCGAACAATTTCAAATTTATGCTCTTTGTCAAGGTAACATTTCACAGTAATTTCACAAAAAAATTTTGCTTTTTTTATTCAGTTCTGAGTTACAGGGTGTTAAAAATGGAAGTTAACAAAGAAATAATTCGGTACATTTTACAGTTTTTATTCGATAAAGGCGAAAATGCAAGCCAGGCGGCTGTTATTGTGAATGGTGTTTATGGTGCAATACTGTAACAGCTAATTACACGAAATTTTAGTTTCGTCGATTCCGTGGAGGCATTTTTGATGTTAAAGATGCACCTCGCACAGGCAGGCCTATCGTTGAAAATGTCGATAAAATCTCGGCAATGATCGGAGTTGACCGGCATGTTAGTAGTCGTAGCATCGCACAGAAGCTGAAGATCGACCACAAAACGGTTTTAAACCATTTTGGCAAAGCAGGATTCAAAGAGAAACTTTATGTTTTGGTCCCACACCAATTAACACCAAAAAACATGAAAGATCGAATTTCCATCTGCGAAGCCTTGGTCAAACGAAATGAAATCGACTCATTTCTTAACGGATGGTTACTTGGGATGAGAAATGGGTCACATACGACAATATTGTACGAAAACGATCGTAGTCAAAGCACGGTAAAGCACCTCAAACGGTCGCCAAACCAAGACTAACGGCCAGGAAGGTTCTATTGTGTATTTGGTGGGACTGGAAAGGAATCATTTATTATGAGTTGCTTCCGTATGGCCAAACACTAAATTCAGATCTGTACTGTCAACAACTGGACCGTTTGAAGATAGCAATT
>MQRK01153287.1:0-11477 GCA_001938485.1 Girardia tigrina | reverse complement strand
AGTACTAGTTATAATGAATGATTTAAAATTATGTTTCTTACTTGATGAAGAATTTCTGATATTCTTGATAACGTTCATTGCGAATAATCCTCATCGTGGTTTTGCATATAATGAATCAAGTATTTCTGCTTAAATTGTTCGGCATTCCACGTTATAGAATCGTTGTGCACCGATATTGTACGCTTACAATTCTTACAAAATTGTCAATGAAAAATCGTTCTTTTAACACACCAAACTGAAAATGTCACAAACATTGTTCCAGATCAATATTCCTCCGATAAATAAATTGATTAATCATTCACTAAACAGTTCATTTTTTTCATTGTTTGTCTCCGATGATTATCTCATCTATTAGGCGTAAGCTACTTTATATCTTACTTTCTGAAATACAACTTGTGATCATATCTTGTCTACTTCTTTTATTAGATTTAATTAATTCAAAATAATTAATTATAATTAATTAAATGTCATCGTTTTTATTAATTTATAATAAACAATATAATAAGAGAGTTCACCCAACATTAGTTACGTTAGCTCGCTTATACAGTTACAAGAAATAAATACTTTCAGTTCTGTTTAGAATAAATTTAAAAATGGATGTGAGGAATATTTTCAAGTGTTGTATTTACATATTTTTTATTGTTTTGTGTTTATATTTTTAGTGTTGTGTCTTGTGTAATCCTAATGACAGAAATATATTTTAAATATATTCTGATTATTCTTACAGAAATTAAAATTTGATTAAGTGATATTTTAAAATTATTTTTTATCAATGTTATTTAAAGGAACTTTACATCGAAAAAACGGTTAATAAAAATATATTTTAGGATCTATATATTGTTAATTTAATCAGTTCTCAGTTAAATATTTGTTGTTAATATTTAATATTTGATATTATAGATATTATTATAGATATTAGATTACTAAGAACCCGAAGTTAATAAGATTTTTTTATTTTACAATATATTTTTCCGCTGTATCTTTGTAGCCCTTTTATCATTAAGAATGTGTAACGTTGAATTGTTACCATAAATTTTCCATATTAAGAATCTTCTTTCTACCATTTGCTTCTGTTAGGAAAGATAATCATAAAATATATCCGAATTATACTTTTGCATTCAGATTTTGTTGATAATCTATAATAATAATTAATAATATTATTAATCTAATGTACGCTTTTTCGAACTTATTTCATTCAAAAACATATATCATATATATAAAAAGTACTATTAGAGGATATTAGAATATTATTATATTCAAGCAACTCCAAATTAAATAAATAGGATAATTATTTATATCAACTTGATGAAAATAAAGTAGGGGAAAAATAGACATAAAAATAAAATTCATCAATTACTCAAAAAAGTTTTGTTAGCAATTTTTTAACAAATTTACATCGGCATCCTAGTTTCGTAACGTTTTTTCAACGGTATTGTTTTATATATCTGAAGAATGATAAAATCAATAAAAGTCGATAAAGATTAATATTTATTATATAACATATTATTTAAACAAATATTAATTGTTTTTAAATATTTTTAGTTTTTTTAAGTTTTAAAATATATTATCATAAATGATAATATAACAAGTATCTGGAATATTTAGTTTCTTCCAAGATATCGACTTCTTTTTCCACAGATTTATTTCTGTAAGTAATGATCGTTTAACGTCATCTGAATTATTTGTTATTAAAGGACCATAAGTTTTACAAAAATACTTTCCTTCAATATTATTACACCTTCATTCCCATGTAATACATTTTTAGCAGAAATCATGATAGTTTACGTGGATTAAATGCAACTTTAAGCAATCTGGATTTTAAATTTGTGATTGTATCCTGTAGAATTCTTCAGGGGAGTGTGGAACATTTTATTCTATTTTCGAATTTAAGTTATGTGTGGAATCTCTACAGGTATCTTAAACTTTTCTAAAATAATGAAAGTTTTAGTAAATATTTCATGAAATTTCTTATCAGTGTTAGAAGACTTCGAGACTGTCATAATATTTATTTAGAAGACAATAAAATGAGGAATATCATCAGTATATATATATTGATTAATGCCGTCATCAATCTGGGTTAAACATACACTCATTCATTTCACCATACACGCTATTTCGGTTTTGACCTATTACACAACAACACAAAGATCACACCTCAAACATTCCATATATAAATTACGCAACATACAATTATTAGTTTCGATAATAATTCACAATCAGCATTTTAACATTTTTCTACGGATATTATATTGTTAATAAGTTTCAATATATTAGATAGGTCTATGTTTTTGTTTTGAAATAATCTAGTAAATAGTAAAACAGATGTGGAATCGATACCTTCAAATACAGAAATCAAGAGTCTAATATCTTTAAAGATATTAAAAAGCATTATTGCATTTTATGAAGATAAAGTATTCGTCCAATCTGAAATAGGCATATGAACTACAAGAATATTTTCTATAAATATCAATAAATTACACAATAGACTAACTTTATTCAATCAATAAAGATCTCATAAACTTTCAGTTTTCCTTCAACAACTAATTTGCGGATATATTAAAAAGATACTACGTTTTCAATGTCTTCAATAGAATTACGTATGGCCAGAACGGATGACATTTTAAATATTAAAAAATTTAATGCATCATTGAAAAAATACATTTACAAGCAAATTGTGCCACCTTTTATTTCAGTAACATCCCCGGCCTGTTGTAAAACTATCATTGAGTATCAGACTGTCCAAATATTGACGAAATAAATTATATCAATTTCTGTATTTCCTATTTTTTTCAAGATTAAATTTCCCAAAAATCTTATCTGTAACTCTGGACTCAAAATATTTACATACGTCTTTAAAATATTTACAAATATTTTGAAATGAAATTAAGTCTTCGATGAAATTGTCGATTGAGTTCCCAAAAGCAGAGGAGATAATTGAAAAACTAGTTGAGATAAAGCTTATTAAGAAGAAATTATCAAACTTGTTTGCGTTAATATGATTGAATATTATAACGTCGATCAAGAGAGCGAATCGAGGTATGACAGAGGCGTATAAGATTGAAAACATAAAAATGAGAATGTATAAATATGTAGAAAAGAAAAGAAATTAACCACTAGGGCTATATATGACAAGGAAAGAAAACAAAGAGAAAATGGTTAAGAATAAAAGATGAATACCAAAACTACATAACTACGAAATTAAATGGGAAGATACAAGAATCAATTATATAGCCCGAAAAATTATTTTTAAGCATGTCAAGAAAAGGGGCATGTTCGAAGAGAATATAAAAACATTAAGTGTAGCCACTGTCAAAAAAGAGGACACCTACGAACACAAAAGATTTAAAGAACGTAAATAAATGAAATTGAACAATAATGTAGCAAAAAGTTAGAACGTCATGAGAGATTGTGATAATCGAAGATATAGAGAACTAACGACACATATAAATAATAAACAAAATTTGGCGGAACTATAAGACCGGAATGAAGAAATGAACAAGAGATCGGAAATAATTGAAATAATAGAAAACATACAAGATATAGGATATATAAATAAAAATAAGAATAATTATTTTAAAGAATAAAAATTTTAGTATCTTCGAAGGTAATACAAAGAACTGATTTATTTTCAATAAACTTGTATTTTAAATATTACAATAAATATTTAAAATATTAAAAATATTTTATATCGAATATTTTAAATATTTTCAATTTACTAAATATTTTAATAAATTAAATAAAACATCATTTAAAGTATTTAGTTTTGAATAATTGGAAAAATTAATCAATCAAGAAAGATTTTAATTAGTGAAAATTGTGCTTAAGACATTTTTAAGTATGTTATAAATAAATTTTTTTAAAGTCATATTAATGCTTCTAAGAATATAAATAAATGAATAAATAATGTAAAAAAAATAATAAATTTATAAAAAAATCTCAAAATTCTTGTTTTCAATTTAGCTTTTGAATTTAATTTAATTTCCCCATTCCAACGACCATCGTACCAGGATTTATAAAATTCGAAAAATTTATTTTATTTTACAATTTTTCGTTCCAATAGTTTCATGGGAAAAAACTTCCCTAACTTTAAAATATGTAATTATTTTATTTAACATAAAAAATATGTCACACTTAATTAAAAACACAATTTTATTCATTGAAACCACTGAAATATTTTGCACACAAAAATGTTATAAATTAATTTGTAAAATGATTATTTTTCGGATTACATAAATTCAAAATGCATTTTTAATTAATAAACAGACATAAAAATCTTCTGTTATTTTTTACAACATTAATTTTCCTGGGGACGAATTGAGGGATGAGGGACTCTTGTATTACGTTAATCAACTTTATTTCCAAGAGATTCTTTCAAGTCGTTCAGTGTCACTGAAGGTATCTTTACCATGTTCTTTCATTTTATTTTGATGTAAACTTGGAACTATCTTTTTACATTCTTCTGCACAAATTTCAAGTTTTCATTATAGAAGAAACATAAATTCCATTTTAATATTTTATATACCTTATTGCATTTGATTTATTTAATCGGTCATTGATGTCGAAGTTCAACTTTCATGTTCCGAAAAAAGATGTGCAACATTTAATTGACTGGCTCCAAATATTAAAAAGGATTTCTTGAAATGAACAATTTCGAATACATTTTTCTAGAATCACTAAAATATTACTGAAAAGGATTGTTAAGAATCCTTGAATGTTAGCTTCATCTGTAACAGAAGGCCTTAGAATGAATTGTGTGTTATTGCAACAAAAAGAGAAATTCGATGAGTTTTCAAAAATAAAAAAAAAGTTTTATAATATCCAAAAAAGGCTTTGATTTATTAGGGAAGTAAATAAACTAAAATGGTCAGTAAACTAAAAATTAAATTGGTTGAATAATAATAGGTTAGTAAATAAATAACCAACTAATCATTAAAAAAATTAATCTCTAAACTTCCGTAAAAAATCTAAATTATGAGATAGTAAATAAATAACTAATTGATCAGTAAAAAATGAACGTGATTCAACTAAGATTAATGCAAAACTATTTCCCTCAGAACTTACTATGTCTTTGAAACTATGGACTAATTCTTATCAATGGTTCAAATCTTCAAAAGATATCATTGGGGAAGATGAAAGCCCAAGACGAGTGTACTACATACCGGATAGTATCACTGAGAAAGTAAATGGAAATGATTTAGGGACATATAAAAGCAATGCTTTACACCTTTCGCACAATTCAAAAAATCTTTTAGCATTTGGCAAATGAAAGAAGTGACCAACTGAATGAACACAACATGTAATTGCCAAGCTTTTCTGAGGAAAACGCGCTAGGCCCGCAAAAGCAAAGAAAGCCTAGATTATGCAATAACAAAATAAATTCTCTACTACTCTTAATCGTTTTTTATTGATATTATATAATTCTTACTGCTCGATTAAGTGTTTTACTGATCAATCGGTTATTTATTTACTAACCTATTAATATTAGGTTGGGAAAAAAGAAATCCATTATTCTGGCGTGAAATTCAAAACTTTATTTAACATGTTTCGGATTGTTCTCTTGGAGTCAAATATGCATTGTTTTGTTGTATAATTACTTGCCATTTTGAAGGTAGATTCATAATGTCTCTCTCGAAGAAGTCTTGGTCCTTATTGGCGCAAAACTGTAGAAATCGATTTTCACAATCTTCTATTGATCCCAATTTCTTATCACTCAGGAAATTTTGCAATGCGAGAAAAAGGTGGTAATCGCTTGGTGCAAGGTCCGGACTATATGGTGCATGCATTAAAACTTCCCAACCAAGCTCCCTGAGTTTCTGGCGAGTCACTACAGACGTATGTGATCTGGCGTTGTCGTGATGGAATACAACACCTCTTTTGTTGGCCAATTCTGGTCGTTTCTCATCAATTGCTATCTTCAAACGGTCCAGTTGTTGACAGTACAGATCTGAATTTAGTGTTTGGCCATACGGAAGCAACTCATAATAAATGATTCCTTTCCAGTCCCACCAAATACACAATAGAACCTTCCTGGCCGTTAGTCTTGGTTTGGCGACCGTTTGAGGTGCTTTACCGTGCTTTGACTACGATCGTTTTCGTACAATATTGTCGTATGTGACCCATTTCTCATCCCAAGTAACCATCCGTTAAGAAATGAGTCGATTTCATTTCGTTTGACCAAGGCTTCGCAGATGGAAATTCGATCTTTCATGTTTTTTGGTGTTAATTGGTGTGGGACCAAAACATAAAGTTTCTCTTTGAATCCTGCTTTGCCAAAATGGTTTAAAACCGTTTTGTGGTCGATCTTCAGCTTCTGTGCGATGCTACGACTACTAACATGCCGGTCAACTCCGATCATTGCCGAGATTTTATCGACATTTTCAACGATAGGCCTGCCTGTGCGAGGTGCATCTTTAACATCAAAAATGCCTCCACGGAATCGACGAAACTAAAATTTCGTGTAATTAGCTGTTACAGTATTGCACCATAAACACCATTCACAATAACAGCCGCCTGGCTTGCATTTTCGCCTTTATCGAATAAAAACTGTAAAATGTACCGAATTATTTCTTTGTTAACTTCCATTTTTAACACCCTGTAACTCAGAACTGAATAAAAAAAGCAAAATTTTTTTGTGAAATTACTGTGAAATGTTACCTTGACAAAGAGCATAAATTTGAAATTGTTCGATCGATAAATAATGAATTAAAATAATGGATTACTTTTTCCCCAACCTAATATTGAATTTGCCACAAAAAATACTTTTTTCAAAAACTACACTCATATTTGATAAGTTTGTATTTGAACATTAATAATTATCATAAATGGATTTATAAAGATTTCGACTTATGTTTTCTTGCTGACTGTCGAATTTATTTCAGGTTTGGTATTAATTAATCCATTAATTAATGAATGTTTGATAGAAACTTAAATATTTAATTTCTACAAAACAGGCAAACAAACAGAGAAACAGAACTAATGAATATAAGACGTATTAATAAGTCTTTATAATACGCTCTTAATTTTATTCACAGTCATACTGTTTTCATATAACTAGATATATATACCGTAAATTCCGATCCCTTTTCATTATTAAAATTTTAGTTCAAACTTAAGGGGGTTCTAGTTTTTGCTTTAAAATTTGAGTGAGGGTCTTATATGCCCGGACTTTACGTCATATATTGGTTAAAATTCAATATTTGTTCTAATATTTTACTTTTGTTAATATTTGTAGTGTCACTTTTTAAAATTTCTGCTACACTATCATATACAAGTTGTGTACAGAAATGTTATCAAATATTTTGTTTTTGCAATTTCAAAATTCAACTGAAATAAATAATACGTTTTAAGATGCATACAAGGTGGATTCTCCATCTTATGGTGCCGTGAGAATATGGATGAAGTATTTAAAAAATAGTCACACTTCTGTGTTTGATAATAGAAGAACGGATGAAATAAAAGAAAAATCAAAAAAAAGGATTGCGAAAGATAAAGGTAGAGAAAGAAATCTCTTTTATAATGCTGTCTTTTTGTATGCATATCAGTGTAGGAAGCCTTTGCACAATAGTGATAGATATGGGTATTCGAAAATTCTGTTCAAGATTTGTGCTCAGGTTTTTGTTTGGCGAAACGATGAATCGTTGAATGGAGTGCTGTACCTAAGTTTAGAACTTAATTAACAGTGCAATTACTGTTTTCTAATTATCATAATAGCAACTATTGAAACAACTCTTTCTAGGTGCCTACAGGAATCACTTCGTGAATCCAAAGAATGGAAACTTCTAAACAAACAAACTGGGTTCTTGGATCAAAAAGTAACAATGTTGACAGGTTTTTAGGCAGAATGTGTATTAAAATTTAATTTCAATGAGAAAAGCTACACAATCAATGCATCATACTACAATAACCTTGTAACATCTGCTAGCCAGAGAAGGCACAAAACTCGAAACATATCTTTTTGGTTATTGTAAGACAATATACCCCTCAAACATCAAACATCTCAAGACTGAAAATTTTGGAGATGACATTCTCTTTATTGATTCATCCACTCTAAAGACCAGACACTGCAACTCGCGATTTCCAGGTGTTCTGGTATCTTACAAAGCTTTCTAGAGGCATTAAATATGCCAACAATTATGTTCTATAATTTTTTAATAGATTTAAGCCTGATTTCTTTGAAAATGTTTTCTAATAGGAAACAATGTGTGTTTAATAATGGATCATTTGTCGAAAGATAAACTCTATTTAGTTACATATTGTCGGTAAATGAAAATATATTTGATTACTTTAATTTTTATATGTTAGGCTAGGGACTTGTTGAACGTACTAAAAATCAAGTAGAAACACTCATTACTGACTGCGAGAAATCACAAATAATTACTTAAATTAATTGCAGCGCGGGCATTCAGAAACTGAGTTCCTTGGAAAATCAGAATGGATTTTCAAAATCATAAACACGCCATTTATAAGCGAAATGTTTATCTTCAAGGATAATTGATTTCTGTGGTGTAGCCGTCATCGTCACTTATGATTTTTGCCTTTCTTTTATCATTTTGTTTCTCTTCATTTTTAATAAAAAATCAATTTATAAATTTCTTAAAATAAGTTTCTAAAACTATCAAAAGTACCTAAAAAATAAAAATAATTAAAAATTCTTTTTTCAAAGTCAATAATTGTGTAATTTGATCTTGGCTTTTAAGCTTTTTTTTGAAAATTTGCTTAAATATTTTGTAATATAAATTTAATTTTATTATTAATGTAAATAATTAATAATTAAATAAACCCTTAACTATGATAATTACTAAATTTTGAAAACAGAAAAATAAATTAAGTTGCGATATTAGTACAGTAACTTCCGGGTATTATAAAGCGCATTTTGCCAGAAAAATTATTATAACCGGATTTTATAATAGCCGATTTCCAGAAAATAGAACGTACAATACAGTACTTAGTTAAGTGTTACTCTTTAGAATAACAGTTAAACACACATCTATATCGTCCAAATTACAATAATCGCCTCGCTCAATCAAACCAAAACACTAAGAGGCATACTGTAAATTTTATTTATAAAATTTAGAGGACAACACTTAGATGTGACAAAAATTTAAGTAAAGAAGAATGTAAATCAGTGGTGTGTTACAAACTATCGAGTGTAGTTTGGGTTTTACTATTGAATGCAGTTGTGGTGTCAAAAATTGCAAATTGTCTAAATTTCTGAAATCATCTACAGAAGAGGAATTCTTTAACAGATAGAGCCGGACTATATGTAGTATTTGATGAGTTTCAGGGTTTGATGGGATATGTTCATTAGCATCACTGTAAGTTTTGTCCACAGAAAGATAACTCACGGTCTCAGCCTTTGATGGCAGCAAATACTGGGTTGTCAAATTAACCACATAAATTTCTAAGTTAGAGCTTACTTGGACTGTTTAAAAAGTTTTAACATAATTGAAAGCATGACTGAGTGGCTAGCAGCAAGCGACATGCACACAGCAAATGTTATTATAGACTATTGTAATGATGTTTATTTTTGGTTCAGTGAACCGAAAAATAATTTATAATAACCGATGTTTTATTATTACCGATTTTATATTAACCGGTTAAAAGTACAAACATTTCTACACTCAGATACTGCTGCCACGAAATATTTTTACTAGATTCGATTTTTTATTATATCTGGCTTTATTATACCCGGAAGATACTGTATTGAAATATTTCTTGTTTTTAAAAAATACAAAAACGATTGTTTAAGAAATATGATTTTATCAACTAAAAATAACGAAAACCGTTTGGGTTTATCCGACTTCAAGGACTAAAGTAAAGTAAGGAACATAATAAATTTATCTTTGTAAAATTAATTTAAACGCCGTTTTTCAAGCATCTTTTCTACCTAGAGTCATATTAACATTAAGAATCCCCCTAACACTTTTGACAGTCATCCTTTATTTCATTATTTTATTTTATTTTTTATAGAATATAATTAATAAATTCAAAAACATATTATTTATTTTTTAAAAAAAGTTAATGATTTTTATTTTTTATGGCTATTTCTAAATATATATTTTCGATTTATTTGATTTAAAAAGAATTAAATATTTATAAAATCTGTCAAAAATATAAAATTATAAAAATAATATAATTTATATGTTTCACTTACGTTTTTTATAAATTTAGTCTGTTCCGTATACTCGTGTTGTTCATATTTTCCTTTTATATTTATTAAAAATATTATTTCACGTATTTTTATTATTTTTTATTATCAATCAACGAGAACTTTTACCTTTATATAGGTTTAAGACAGTGTTTCCTAACCTGTTTGTGCCATGTCCCACGCAAGTTTACCAAAACTTGTTATTGCACCTCCACTTCCGCTTCCTTTTTTCTGAAATATAATTTTTGATTTAACGAAATCGATTGTTCACACTAGTAAAACTAGAAAATTGTTAAGAAAAAACAGCAAATTATCAAAAATTTTATTAGAGAACAAAAAATTTGAAAATGAAAAATACTTACCCTTAAAAATTATTGATTTTATCTAAAAAATTAAATTTAAATTTTTTATCTTTATATACAAAGAGATTCTATGAATGATAAATTCTTATATTATTTCATTTTCAAAATATTATTAAATTATTATCATAAAGCTGTGCTTTCTTTGACGTCGTCCGCAGCGGCAGATATCAACATGATAATATTATTAAATCTGCCGGCTTGCGACGGCTGCTGCTATGTCAATGTATTAATGATATCGGTGGCATTTAGATTTAATTACATTTTCCCACCGGAGTCAAAGAAAACACAGCTTCAATCACCATAAATTTTGCATGTTCATTTTAAAACCTCTTAAAATCAAAATTGCTCTGGATGGGGCATATACCCCACGTTGGAAACACTGGTCTAAGATGTCTAAATTCTTTTTGGACAAAACAACACAAAAATTATGGGAGGCAGATAATTATTTGCTCATTTAATTTGTTTTAATGATTAAGTTATTCTTTTTTCAATAATATAATATTTGTTTTAATTCAGTTATTTTATTTTATTTGTAAAATTATTTGGTAATTTAAAAATAAAATCAAAGGAAAAACATTTTTTAAGGAAATGAAAACATTGAATATAATTTATATTTATTTAGACTGACGTTATTAATATCAATATTTATCTACAAAAATTAATAGATTATTAATCCGGGAACTTAAGCTTCTATGAGTTCCGAAAAGGATAATTAACATTAAGTAAATTGGGATTTCTTTTCCAAATATAAGCATGAAAAGATAAATAATAATAACTTTCGTTTTCTGACTTTAACGTTTAACACATTATTGCTGTTTAACCTGCCAAAAAAAGAATCTTAAGATTTTATTAAAAGATTGACAGTTCAATGATTAATAAATTAATAAATGATTTTTCTAACAAACCGAAAAACCCCTTAGGATATTTAAGAATGTTTAGGTTATCAATATAATAATAATAATAATAAT
>MQRK01153276.1:0-10292 GCA_001938485.1 Girardia tigrina | reverse complement strand
ATATATATATATATATATATATATATATATATATATATATATATATTATTGATTATTTAATTTATACATTCTTATTTTTCGTTTTTTTATTTCAACCAAACAAACAGAAAATATAAAAAAAATAAACATGCATACAAGACAATAACAATATGAACACAAAACTCATAGCCACGCACTTTTTTATTTAGAAGTGCAACAATACGCTTGGTTACTGTGATAAATCGAATGATTGAAATATCGAGTGACACACTTTGATTTTGATTTTTGGACAAGAAAGGGAAACATTTAAATATAAATCGGAATACAAAATTATAAATAAAGATTTTAATTTTGAAATTACGAAACATTAGAGAATTGAAGAAAAATTAACATTTACGATTCAATATATTTTCAGTGAAAGTGGTCAGTCATTTCCAAATGATCATTTGGTTGAAAATTGATCGTTGTTTCGAAAAATTGTGTTGAAATTTTAAAACTGAGATTTGATTTGAAAATTTGAAATAATATACGAAAAATTATTTGATTCATCACAGAAATATCATTGGCTGATGCATATTTATTTCAAAAATTCAAAAGTTCAAAAACATAAAAAAGATAATCAAAAAACACGCTGATGACAACAATGGAACGTCTAGAGAATAGACGAACGTATATTGCGTTGAGAATAGGCCTAGTTATATTAAAATACAATAAAAAAGAAATGTTAGTGAATGCGTTAGTCGATGAAGCATGTACCAAAAGTAATAACATTGATATACTTTATTCTGAGTTACGAATCAAAGAGAAAGAATATTTCCTGTACCGAAAATTGGTGGAGTTTAAAGACAAATAAGAATACAACTGCTGTGTACCACAACAATTATATTTAAATTGAATTTTTACGTTTGGGTTAAAAAATTAATATTTAATGAGTAAAAAGCTTTTTTTGTTAAAATACAATATTTTAAATATTGATTGGAACAATCCAAGACAGTGCAAGTCAATCTAGATATATATTTTTTTCATTTAAAAAACAAGCAAAAAAACAGCCTTTGTTTTTTTCGTTTTTATGTTTTTTTTCAGAAAATAGCAGCATACTGTTTGGTCCATACCCATAAAATATATAAATAAAAAGTTTCCAGGTTTTATATTATAATTACAAATTAAGACATCATACGATGGTTAAAATAAACGTAAGTCAATTTTTTCACACGTTCATCCGTGAGTCTGTTTCGACTCTTAGTATGCCCGATGCCCATTGCAGACCAGCAACGTTCACTAGCTGCTGAACTTGTGGGTATATTTAAAACAATTACGGTCATTATTTGTAATTTTTGAGATCTTCGGTCATAGGTTTTCCACCATGTCACAGAATCAATAAGTGTAACATCTTCTCAAATTTCAGGAGTAGAAAATACACCTGTCTGTGCTTTATATGTCAGCATTTGCGACCATATTACTTTAAAATATTTCCGTATCTTTTCCTGTAGGAATTTTCTGAGACACATGAACTCAAAATCAACGAGTTGATGGCCTCTCCGAAAAGGATCCAAACATGAGCTAGAATGAAATGTGAATGACATCAATAAGAAACGATTATTTTTATTAATAAATTACAAAAACTATTGAATCAAGAGCATTATTTCATTAGTTAAGAAACTTCAACGCTTTTCAAATTTTTTTGAACACTATTGTGAAAATCATTTTCATTCCTCTCATTACATTTTTTACGCAAATGTTCTTGTAAGCATTCAAGTTCAGGATAAATTTGTGCTTGAGAAGGTTCATCTGACTCACATTTTGATAATGTAAAGATAAAAGATTCATAGAAAGACTCCATAAACTGAAGGCCGTTCCAAAAAGAAGAGCTGTTGTCATCTGCATCAAGCAAGATATTTCGAATTGCGTTGTCTTTAATAGAGCCCATAAAGTAAGTGTAAAAAAAGTAGTCCAGTAGCACTATATACGTAAAAAAAGATTGTCATACCTGCTACTCCAAAAATGCTTCTTTGGAATTCAACACAGATTTGATCATTTCATGGATACTCCTCCTTCTTGTCTAAGTATACTTGTGAAGAGCGATGATTTTACGAAGACGTCTTTGCTGTTGGTCTTCTAAGTTACTTTTTGGAATGTGATGGTTAGAAAAGTAGGACACTACACGATCACATTTTTTGAAAAGAGTTTGAAAAAGTGGCAAATTTAGGAAATCTTTGACTAGTAAATGAATATCAGGAGATGCGCAACCAACACATAACACGTGTGAAAAACGTGTTTCAACAAATTTCCAGGCTGCGTTCATATTGACAGCGTTGTCAATGACTACAGCCACAATTTTTGATGGTTCATTCTCAATGATTTCACATAATTTGGCACAAATAAAATCACTTGAAAAAGTGTAAATTGCCCTTTAAGACTGTATCAAAAAAATTAACGATTATTTACCTGTATGAGAATCACCAGTTGCATTGATTACTTTGAGGAAAAAAGGCTTAGGCGTAGCTAAAACAAAGTTCACGATAGAGTCGCCTCTAATATTGCTCCATCCATCGGTGATTAGAGTCATATTTTCGGAATTTAAAATAAATATGTCCACTTGCTGCTTTACATTCTCATAACAGGTGATCAGAAGTAGAGTTGACAGATCATATCCGTCGGAATGTGATTTTGAAAGAAGGTCGTAAGGTTTCAATCCAGTTTATGAAGTCTCGACTTTCCACTAAGGCGAAAGGCAAATTATTGGAATGGATCCATATTGCCAAAGCTGTCTTTGACTTCAAAATTTGCCGTTCTGTCATTAAATCAACAAATTTGAGAATTGACGACGACGAAAGATTAGATTTTTCTAATCACATTATCACTAGAGGATGTATGAAAAGGTGATACCATTGATTTCCGACAGTTTCGAGACTATATAGTAGAAGCGCCTTCTTGAATGAATTCTGAAGATAATTGTGCCCGAGATAATGAATACAATGACTGTATGGCATTGTTTTCATTATTTTCAACAACGTCAATTGAAAGGCCGATAATCAAATGACAATTGTACACATGTTCTTTAAGTCTAGTGGTGCTAGACGCAGTGAGGCACTTATTGCAATTTTTGCATCTGTACGTCGTAGTTTTTTCTCTTTATTATCTGATTGTACTACAAAACTTGACAAAACAGATAAAAATTTGTTGCGAGTCATAAAAAACCTAAAAACATCATTTAAAAATTAATTAAAATAATAGTACAAGTACGTCAATGTATTATATTTGCTTGTCTAAAATTAAAAAATTTAAAACAAAATATGGTTGTTTTTTAAAAGTGTTTTTTAAGTCTATAAAAACATGTTTGTCTTTTTTATAAAAAACGTTTTTTTCGTTTTTTCCATCCTTAATTCCAACTAAAAAGAATCAGACCGATTCGCTAACTAGAGGAATTAAAAGAGATGAAATTGAAAAATTAGAACAATGGTTTAAAGGGTCGAGTTTTCTTTATGGAAAGGGAGTCAAATGGAAAACATGAGAAAAAGAGATAAAGGTTGAAAAGAATGATGAGAAAAACAGAGACTGCCATGAATACTAAGAAATTTTAGAATCATGACAATTATCAAAAAGACAGTGGAGTGAGTTGCCCCTATAGTTGGGTCGATGGGGGAGGATGTTTCAGAATTTCAAAATTAAAATCTTTATTTATAATTTTGTATTCTTACTTCTATTTAAATGGTCCCGTTTCCTCTCCCAAAGACAGTCTTTCAATTCAATCATTTATTGTTATTCAAAATCTGTAAAAAATTATTTCTTTTTTTCCATTTTTTTATTACCTTACTTTCTATATATGTATCCATGGAATTTAGAAATCTGTTTTTGAAGGCTTTTTACTCAAGGCCTTTTTGCCTTTCACCAAAGAAATGGTCGAATTAATTAATAAAATGTCGGTTAAGCACTTTAATAATAAAAATATCAAATTATAAAATGTGGTGGCCGAAGAGTTTCTGGATATAACTATAAAATCCATAAAAAATGACAAAGCAAACAACGGAGAACGAGCCAGAATTAACCCATGCCGAATGGATGACTTTTCAGATAGTCCAAACGCGTGCGGTCATACTGGTGCCCCGATTTGTGGACATGACCAAAGGAAACCTGAGAAATCGACCGATATTCGACCGACTAACCGACTGACCGACCGATCGGATAATGGAACAAAATAAATAGACGATTTGAGTGATTCTTACGAAGGATATCGTAAGAATTTAACTATTTTTAATAATAAAAACATAAATAGTATAATTAACAAAAATTTTCATGATCTATTTATTCAGTTTTTAAATTATCAATCGTTTATAAAAAATTTAAATAAATTTATTGATAATGAAAATATTAATTTGTCAATATTTGATAATTTTTTTAATGATAATTTAAAAAATGATAATAAAAATGACTCTAATCAAATTTGACGAATTATTGAAAATATTCTTTAAAAGCAAAAATAACAAAAAACATTTAAAAATGCTATTTATTGAATACCTTGATAAATGCTTCATGAAATTTATTAAAAGTAAACAATTCAAAACTAATTACAATACTGAATTTAATTCCGATGAAATAATTGAATTAAATAATGAAAATCTTAATTCATTATTTCTGTTATTTAGAATAGAATGTTTGAAATTCTATTTAACAATTATATAGAAAATATTATTTTTAACGATGACGATGGCTGGACAACAGCTATTGATAAAAATAAAAAATTTTTATAACAGTAGCGGTTGGAAAAACAAAAAATCAATTAATAATCATGAAATTAATAATATTGAAAAAAATTAAAAATTATAAAAAAAGCAAACATTTTCAGATCAGTTTAAATCATCAAATAATAACAATAATTCAAAAAAATGGAAAAAAAATTTCCTCGCGGAAACCCGTACGGTTTCCGCTTGGTATAACCCGAAATAACTGGGGCAGGCCATACGGTCTCTAATGAGCTGCGTATAACTATACAAAATAATACTAAAAATATAGAAAACTCTAATAAGAAAAATGATAACTCTGAAAATAATTAAAATAACACTATATTATCTAATGACGCAATATTATATAAATCTTCTGAGACCACCGAAACACCTTTAGTTAACCAGAAAGAGGATTATTCAGGTCATGATAGCGATAACCTCATTCATCTTACACCGGCCGCATCTGACTTGATTAAGCCACTATTCTTTCTACCACAAATTCTTGCAGCAGATCATGTCAGTAGAGATAATTTTGAACACGCTTTCGAATTGATACATGACCAAATTAAAAAACAATCTGCTGCAGTTGCCAGCATCGTAACGGCTGAAAAAATATTTATTACCGATTCCGCAATTAAAACTCTGGAAAAGATTCAGAGACATAAAATTTTATCAACCTTTATAAAAAATATTCACTGTGTTGCGGAGGGGAAAGAAAGAGTAATTCTTTATCTGGATTTAAGGATTGACTGACTGCACCGATAAAATTTTTCAGTTTACCAGAATGACCGAATTAGTCGATAATATGGAATGATTCATCAAACATTTCACTTTTTATTTTTTAAATGATTATTTGGTTGAAATTTGCCACTGATTGTTGTTTCGAACTTTGTGTTGAAATTTTACGACTGATATTTGATTCGAAAAGTTGAAATATTTTATGACTGATTGCTGTTTTTAAAGTTAAAATATTTTACGATGAATATTTTAAGACTGTCAGAATAGTCTTTTCGTTCAAAATTATTTATTTCATGCAAAAAATTTTAATTTTCATCTCATGAATTTGATAAAAATATAATATATATTAAAAAGAAATTGAAGTTCTCATTTTTTTAATGATTTTCAATATTGCTGCCTTTTTCTTTTTTTCCAAAAAAACCTTGTTGATTCGATATGTGAGGGTCTTAACTTTATGGGGCGTTTGACTTAATAATATTGTTCCAAAAGCATTTAATCAAACTTTTTAAAAAATTAAAGTAAAATTACCACATTGAAATTTTTTGCATTATTATTATTATTAATTTTTATTTTTTTAAGGTGTTTAAATAATGAGAGTTTTTGATACGATATACGTATAAAATAATACTTAAATAATAAATTAAAATATACGTAAGTAGAATATTTTAGAAGATATTTGAATTACTTAAATATTATAGAGATTCTACTTTTATAAAATCCGGCATCGCTTCACCAGAAACATGTGGGGAACTCCGAATATGTTTGCGAAGGGTTTGCTTCATCTGATCAAGATTTACAATTTCAGTTAAATGTTCTTGGCTTTCAAATCCGTAACTGATTCGTCTACTTAATTTTGACTGTGTACCGCCAGTGGGAAGTAATGATGTTTCTTGAGGTAATTTGCTTTCCTCCTTTAATACTTTCTTATTTTCTTCTTCCGAAACAAGTAATACTCCTTTTGTTAAACTTGAAAAACAATGTGTTAATATTTTTATTAAAAAATTAAAATTACTTCATCGATTTATTAAACGTTGGTGATACTATCCAAGATGTTGACCGGTTTAATGGAACACCATTGTCAAACGATCTCAAATTATTAAATGAATGATTGAAGTCTTTCTTTTTCGAAATATTTTCCATATTTTCTGTTACTGGTGTGAGAAAGATTCTAGGATCAATGTGACCCGCAAATCGAGATCGTTCAAATCGTTGATCTAAACGACGATAGCTCGTTGGTTTTTTATTTGAAGATGTATTTTTAGTAAAAGTCGAATTGGAAATTGCTTTTTCCGGGTTTTTATTTGTAGCATAAATCCACTGAGTTGGTTCAAAATTAAGAACTAAAACATTGGAAACTGTATTGATAATAATTATATCTTCATGGGCTATAAGTTTTAAAATTGGATCATATTTACTGTTTCCACGAATAATTCTGATACACTGACCATTAAGTACGTTCCAAATTCTTATTTTACCGTCCTCACAACCAGTAATAGCTCTCAGGTATAAATACTCCATGGAAAGAACTGGTCTATAAAAACATTTATGAAATGGAAACTCATTATTTATCCAATGATTTAGAACAAAAGAATATGTCGATCCAAGCTATATGAACTATCAATGGTATCAGATGAGGTGAGAGACGAAATTCAAAACAATTTATCTTAAAACAAATTAGAATGCAATGAACGCAAAAATAATAGTTAGAAAATAATAGCAGGAAGTTTTATATTAGGGCAACTTCAAATAGTAAAAAATAGTGGTAATTTAGTTTTAAAAGCATAAACACACCATTTAGAAAAGAAAATTTTATTTTCAAGGACAATTTATTTCAAAGGTAAAAACGTCATCGTATGGTCATCAAGAAAATATGAATTTTAAATCTGCTATTATAGACAGGCAGTATCTATGTAATCAATGAATAATTGTGTCATCTAAACACACTCAATAATGTTGTCAAGAGACCCGTTTGTACATTAATCTTAGAATCTAAAAGTGTAATACAGTGCGTAACAGGATACTTTCTCCTAATAATTATTTAAATAAGCACCGAATATTAAAATTATTTATATTCATATTTCTGTTAGAACAGTCCACCTTTCATAGTTTTGTAATATTACACCCATTCACATTATGACCACATTCTTGAATTCCAAAAAAACTTAACGAACATGTCTCAAATGTATGTGATCTTACACCCATTACAGATAAATTGATATACGACATAAAATCATTATTTACACATTTTAACATTGAATGTTTAAACTAAAGATGATCGAAATGTTAGTGGAATTTAAAAATCTGAAGTGGATAACACTAATTGTAGACCCCTAAATAGATAACATAACTGTTTTCGTGAAACTGTCGCTTTGGATTAAAATACTTAAAATAATTAAAATTATTAAAATTCTGATGAAAGGTCAGGATTTAAAGGGATCTTCAATTATTTTTCCAATCATCGAGGTCAAATTATAGAAATTTTAAAAGGCGAAGTCCAGGAATTTTTCATCAATAGTTTACTGAATTACAATCAGTTTTCTATGAAGCATCACATATCGCTTATTACATTTTTCATACAAGACAACTGTGGAAAATTGTGAATTGGCCCCTTTGGTCGATGAAACATTCAAAGACTTTTGATAATGTAGGTTAAATGTGCTGCAATAAAAGGTGTTCAGAAATTATTACAGAAATCAAAGACAATTTTGACCGAACCCTTCATTCCAAAATTAAAAAGAACACCCTATGTGATCATTTTTATATAAAAAGCTTAAAAGTCATAAAAATGATCAAGTTAATTTACTTTTGTTCTCTAGGTTACTAACACTTTTTTATTTTTTTTTAATGTCTTTAACCACTTGCTGGTCTATTTTTTTAATGATCGGTCAAAAATTGACTATTTTTAAACATATCTATTTTCTTGGAATATAAATAAATGCAGACATTTAAAAATGTCTAAATAAATAAATATTTATAGCTGACAACCATATTAGATAAATTATTGTTGAAATATGATACTCCATGTATATACGGGATTTGTGTGCTATGGTCATTCTAGTGAACCCCATGTATACACTGGATAAACAGGTAAGGGGTTAATGAATCATTTTGGAGACTCCATCATCATCTCATAGCAATAAGATATGAATTTTTCTACCATTCAACAATTTTTCACCCAGATCTTTAGTATAATTAACAGACATATTCGTAAATAACTAGAACCATCAAATGAGACAATGCAGCAAGCGCTGATTTTAGTTTTGGTATAAGTCCGGAATGGACTAAATAGTAGATGAAGGAATCATAATAAATATTTATTTCATTGAATTGATGCGGATTGCTTTTGTTACAGCATAAATAAGAAAATGACGAAATCATATTACAACATTTTATTCTATAAAGGCATATAGAGGATATATACATAGTGTTTCTTTGACATTTCAAGTTAATATATGGAATACAACATTGTTTGATATACTAAAAAATAATTTACTTCGGATGACGAAAATTTCCGATACATACGTTAAACCTTCCAACCAGACTCCAAAGCATAGCAAAGCAATCATGACTTGCAGAAAGAATATGAAATTTATCAGTTCTGATTGCAGATATTTCTTTTTGATGACCAGCCAGATCCTATAATGATAAAAATGAGACCCAGTCTATCAGAAATATGAAGACACACTTTAATGTGTTTTCCATCCTGGATACTCCAAACTTTAATTAGTCCAGATGCGTCACCAGATATACATAACTTATCGGATAACGCAACTGAAGTAACCGGATGCTTATGTCGCATTGTAAACAAACAATGTTTTCCATCATATTGCCAAACTAAATAAATAAGCAATCTCATACGATGATAACATTTAGTTCTCGTCAATTTAGTAGATTTTGTCATTTGTTATATTTTAGCTTCTTATTGCTGCAAAAATAATACATATTTTTGTTGATATAATTAAAATAATTTAATAATCCGTTGAAACTCAACTGTACGACTTAGTACTTATGACTCTGTCAGATATAAATGTTGTGGTTAAGACACTTAGAAAATATTACCTGGGACAGAGACAAATATGCGAAAAAGAACAACATATGCTAATACCTTTACCGAGTGATGTAATATTTGAGTTGCTTGATCGATGTAAGGTTATGACATGATCCAAATGATGGAGGCTACAAATACTTTCTCAAACATAAAATATACTCTATCTTTTGAGATTGGGAATAAAGGATCTAATGTCTTCGTTTCTGTCCATTATATCAAAATATTTCTGAGGACTATCTGAACGAAGTTGTCCAGGTTAAATAAAGAAAATGACGAAAGCTGGACCTTGTGATAAGACATGCTAAGATGGGAAATAACCAATTCAAGAATGAGTAGATTTAAAACAATCACAATTCTTTCGAAATATGATCTACAAGATCACAAGAGAAATATTTAATTTGAGAACTGGTAAATGAAAAGGTATTATAACAATTTCTTTAAATATTATAAAAATTTCGACTGAAACTTTCTCAACAATTATGTGTCCTGAAATTCTTGGTCCCACCGTGACAAAACTCTAATAATAAATATAGGGTTGCCTCATAATTTTTGGTGCAAAAAAACATATCTCCATGATCTATTGTTGCTAGCGCCTTGTTGTCCTAGTACACCCATATCTCATTGCAGGTGATGATTTGCGACAGGAAAACATTCCGGTGATAAATATCCAATAGCTATTGACAAATTCTTTTGCGATTATCCTTGTTCTGTTGCGTCAGAGCGTGTGGCACCCAGCAATTTTCCAGGTATCGATATCCCATTGCATTCAAGTGCCGGTACACCGTTGTTTTATTCTAATCAATTCC
>MQRK01153244.1:0-12386 GCA_001938485.1 Girardia tigrina | reverse complement strand
AATTCATTACAAAAATAGTTATTCTCAGGTGGTAATCGAAAAATTGAGCAATGGTTCGTTAATGAGAATGGAAATGATCAATGTTGATGGATATATTGCACTTAATGAATGTTTTCCGCTTTACTTAGTCTCATTTTTGTTAAATATAGAAATGCGACCTGATGATGAGAGTAATTTCTCGAAACACGTCGTCTTGTTTTAATTTCTTATATAAATAATTTTTAATGATTTTAAATAATTTATTTTTGTTTGAAAATAAAATGTTTAATTTTCTTTATTTTATCAAACTTAGAGTTGTAGGAAAAAATACATTTTATTTTTGTAGAATAATGTTTAAATTGTTTTTCTAACTTTAATCTTGAAGCTTATATTTCATTTGTTAAATCTCAATCTTTTAATCTTTTTAATGCTTGTAAAAAAACAGAATTCTAGAATAAATTAATTAATTTTAGTTGTGCACATATTTGTGATCAAAATTAATTTAATTGCTTTACTCAATTTACCCTGATTCGGGTTTTGGGACTATATTGAAAACGTTTTGTTACTATAGCAAAGTTTTGTCTTTTTGTTCGGGCGGAATTCGTCAATCCATTTTTAGCCACCGCCCATTGTCTGTTTGAGCTACATTTTGCCGAAATGTGAAATCCCGATGAAATTACATGAATCAATGAAAACATTTACTATCTGAATGATTAATTAATAATTTTTTCAAAATAAAATTTGAGATAACATTCTAAGATTACATGTTTTTCTATTTGCCATAACTTTATAAATTTTTGGTATTTCTCATAAAATATTACATATTTGGATTTCCTATTCATTATATTGTATTCTGTTATATCTTTTTCATGAAGAATTTTTGAAAATATCATTAGTTATTTTGTGACATCGGGTATCCTTTTGTTTTCATAAGTTTTCCATTGTCAAAAACAACCTTGTGATGTTTAAGGTATAGAAAAGGCGCTCTTATGACCAGGCTATCTATATCGGATAGGGTTTAGCCCGTACCGGGCCGGGTGCTCTTTTCGGGCGACGGGATTTCATTATGGGCCACGGGCCACAAATCAACGGGCTACGGGCCATTTTATTAATTCATCATATAACATTATGAAAACATACAAATAATGAGCATGACACTTGTAAACAATTAAAATAAAGACTCAAATAAAGTTATAAAATCAAATTATTAAGAAACGAACATGTAATTCAAAATTGGTTGAACAAAGTACCCGTATATATAATAGAAGCATCAGTAATTTCTGTTTATGCCCTCAAATTTTACATTAATTAAACAAATAATACACAATTATTTAATTTTAAATTCATTTTTAATCATACTTAACATATTTAACATTCACTCATGAATCAATTTTAAAAGCCATGCAAGAAAGACTGTCACAAGTCATTCAGTTAAGTGATAAATGGATTTTTTTGTCAAAGTTATAAGATATTATATTTATTATGCTTATTATTGATATGTTAAATTGATGCATTGTTTATAATTCTGATATACAAAATTTTATTGAAATTTTTATATTTTTTTTTAATTTTTGAAAAATTATTTTTTAATAAAAATTAAAACATGTCACTAACTCATTACAAGCCACCATCGCTTTATTTGTCAAAAATGTAATACAAGCCATGGCTGGTAATAAGGAGAACAGGTTACCTAATCCTTACCCGTCTAACCCATTTCCCATCCCTTCATGCTTATAAGTATTTATACTGATCTGTTATGTATATGTAATATGAAATGCTAAATCACTTATATATCTTAGGCCCGTCTTTGGGCCGGGCACCAAAGAACGGGCGCGAGTGTTAAATTTCCTTACGGTCTACGGGCTCGGGCGCGCTTCGGGTCCCACCCTAGTACATCGGCAATTAGCACCTAACCATTCAGTCTGTTAGTTAGTTAGTTATTTGTCTCTTTGTTTGCTATGTGGAATCTTTCAATCTATTTTTTAATACTTTTAATACATCTTGATTTCTGAAACTTTGAGCATACCTCAAAATCAGATTGTTGTTCAATGTGATAATACCAATGATGATTATCAAACAAAAGATAATTCATTAAATAAAACGAATGTTTTATTTAAACTTATAAGAACACTACTTGCTCTCACTTTACCATAATGTCACGGGTTCTATTGTCTAAGAACTTTTCGTGAATTTTACCTGTTAGGTGTGATTGGCACACGACCCCTTTGAAAACAAGATTTCATCGATTATTTCAAATGTATTAATGTAAAACAAAATACAAAAAATGAACACACCGATTACAAAATTCCATTTACAACGAATATCAAGATCATTTGAACACTTCTCGTAGCTAATTATTTAAACAATCTCTATTTTTTATTTCATATACAGTTCACACAATATTGATTGAGAAACATTTTTGTAAATCTTTATCGATCCCTAACCGGAAAAAAATTTAATATTATTATTGAATTTCAATTTCATTTGTGATTTTTCTTTCCACAAAAATTCTTCTAATTCATTTTCTAACTTTGATAAATACTTTCAAATGACCTTTAATTTTCGAATTTACAAAATTAATAATTAAAATAATCTGTCCAATGGCTCTTGAGTTCCTAACAATCTTTTCAATACATTTGTTGAAACATACTTGTATAAGGAATGATAGGAAATAGTCCTAAAAAACGTATATTACAACAATGAAACCTTTTTCGATACAGACTAGTCAGAAAACGCAAATGGATCCCAAGGACTTGGTCAAAGAAGCAACAAAAAAACGGCGGTAAATGTGAAATGCGAAGGATTCGATTATCATTTCAAAGAAAGTAATTACTCTAACTTGAGGAAGAATTTTTATGAGTAAAATAGATTATGCTAAAAGATAACGCATTAATTGAAACTAACTTTTTTCCTCAGCTTGATCTGTTGAACATTTTATTTTAAAACCGTCATTGCAGAATTGAATGGCGACAGATTGGAAGGTGTAGTTATTATTGTACATGGTTCTTCCGTTGATTGGGTCAATCAACTTACCACAATTCTTTTCTAATTAGAGTTCCCCAATAATATTTTAAATTGTTATATTTTTACTTTCACATTTGATCGGATCGTATTTCCATTCATTTCCCGAGCATGTTGCGATAATACTGGATTTAGATTTATCTTCAAATCCTTTTTGACAAATAATCTTTACATCCTCTTTATTTTTATAGTCATCTCTATTGCTTCCATCTGCTACTTGAGTATTAGGTATATAAGGCGCCGAAAAGCACACTAAATATTAACTTAAGGTAAAAATAATATTTTAAAGTGTTACAGTCAGTTTGATCAGTGCACTCCGGTTCGTGTCCCGAAAATCGTAAGTTCGCTTGACAGTATCTTTTTCTTGGACCTTTTACAGCGTATCCAGGTCGACATGTATACTCAACTTGATCTCCTACAGCTAGAGAAGAGTAATTAGCGTATCCATTTATTGGTTGGGATGGAGTTGGACATTGACGGTAATCTTAAGTGTAATATATTTATTTTGTTGAAACACTTGATTCTTTTCTCACCTTCCATGCAAACCAAACCACACAGATGGGGATCACAGACACAGAGCTTGGTTGCACCATATGGTTCCCAACAATCTTGATTAGTGGTACAATGTTTATTTGGACAGTCATCTCTATTGGGAATATCCCAGAATTTCTGTATACATTTCGGAGTGAAGAAGCTCTGTCGCACTGAATTTCATATTTATTAAAATATTTTTATAATTTTAAGAAAGGATTAAAATAGATCTAATAATTAATAGTGAGTGTTTTTGAATTTTAAAAGTAATTTGCATCTGAAAATCAATGTTAAAATATTTTAGTTTGTAACAAAATATATTAAAAAATACATCTTAATTAAAGGGACTTGTAGTCGATCGAACCATAACGATCCAAGATCATAATAATTTTTAATTAGATTTTTTACGTCAGGAATTTTGGAAACTTTTCTGTTTTGCCTTTAGCATACGAATTCAGAATTTTTGGTCTTTGGTGAGACTTATTTACAAACATAATCTCAGAACATGAAATGCTTAAATTAATATGTAATATCAGAAAACAATTTGAAGAGTAAATAATTTATTAAAATTTCGTGTTTATGGTTGCAAAAGTAGAATAGAGGATTAACGTCTTGTTGCAAATGGAATCGTCGTTAAATGAAGCCACATATTTAATGAACATTGCACTCCGCGTAATATGATTATCTTAAATGCTATCAATTGGCTACTGTTATCTTTGACCCCGCACTCTTAAACATACGTGCATAAAACATTTTCATTACTCATAATCAAAATTTGGATATCATTTTTTAATAGAATATTTATTTATGAAAGTAGGAAAAGTATTGGAAATTCATACTGATATGGTGAATGTGTCACGCGAAAGTGCTCCTTCGTAAACCACAGTAAAGAAATGGATTTCGGAATTTAAACGTAGTTGTAAATACATTGAAGATGACCCACGTAGTTGACTTTCAAAACCTGCGACAACAAGAGAAATCGTTCGTGAAGTACATAATGTGGTGTTAGATGATCGGCGTGACAAATTACCTGAAATAGCGGATACCATGGACATCTCAGCAGATCAAGTTAGATATATTTTGCATGAAGAAGAACACATGAAAAAGCTTTGCACAAGATAGGTGGCGCATTTGTTAACGATCGATCAAAAACACTTTCGAATGAGAAATTCTAAAGCTTCTTTGGATCGCTTCAGAAAAAAATTATTTAGATTTTAAAAATCGTTTTATAATTGTTGATGAAACATGGATCCACCATTATACACCAGAAACAAAGTTGATGGAAGTGCACCAAAGGAGGCTAAAACAGTTATAAAAGCTGTTATGGCAAAACTTTTTTGTGATTAAAAAGGTGTGTTATTGATCAATTATTTTGAGAATGGTAAAACAGTCAACTCAGAATATTACTCAAAACTTTTGGATCAACTGGATGCCATAATTCTTGAGAAAAGACATGGTTTAGCGAAGAAAAAAAATCATTTTTCATCAGGACAATGTACCTGCTCTCGAAAGTGGTTTGACGATGGATAAATTGAATGGATTCAAATACGAATTACTTATCATCCAGCGTATTCACCAGATTTGGCTCCCAGTGAATATTATTTGTTTTCTAACCCAGAAAAGTTCCTTGTTAGAAAGCGTTTTAAATCAAATGATGAAGCTTTTGTAGCTGTAAACGGTTATTTTGCAGAACTCGAGGAAAAACATTTTAATCAAAGGATAGAATTGTTAGAAAAACGTTGAAATAAATGTATTAATTTTTTGAGAGATTATGTTAAAAAAATATATTATTTCAAATTTAACTTTTTTTGTTCACTTTTAGACTAAGAAAAACTTGTTGATTAATAAAGAAGAATTATTCCTGGAAGTATTTCTAACAATTATACGAATGGAAAATTGGTAGACGTTAATAAATTCAAATCTTAATGATGTTAAAATAATTAATTTATTTTAAATCAAAAAAACTATATTTTATTAATCTAAAACTTTCTAAAGATTAAGACATTCAAGGAGAGGTCCTTGGGTACAACACCTACATGTTACTGAATGGTAAAATCAGCTGCGTGACTTTTTTGCCTATTCTCAAAGAACCTTCATCACAAAAGAAAACGAAGGATCTTCATGTAAAATTTTTTATTTGAAGAATAAAACCATTTTTTCAGGATTCCTTCTTTTCTAACATGTTTATAATTAAGAAAAGAAATCAACACAATTGAAGCATTTATATTCACAAACTGTAAAAAAAATTGTGACTTTCTAAAGTTTGTGAAGGAATAATGCTACCTTAGTTTGAAGGATTTATAAATTTTCGAAATTAATACTGAAGAGACAATACTTAAGAACTTTAACACAGGGTTTTGAGTGTCATATCAATACGTCTCTGGAGGATAAAATAAAACAAATAACAAAAAGAAAATCCAATATTTACACATGTTTTTCAGTTTTTGTTATTTATGAAAATATTGTTTAGCGTCTTTTCAAAATTCAAATAAATATCTTACAAGGATAACCAAGGTTCTTCAAGGCCTGCCTCTGATGGCGGATTTTGTGGTACTGGCTTTGGCCATATCTATAGGAGGCAAAACATTTGATTTCGTAGATAAAAAAAGACGAGATCAATACTAAATTAAAATTTAAAAAATAAAAAAGTATCATTTAAAAAAATAAATAATTTTGTATTTTTATTTAATTTTCACATAAGAAAAGTAACTTTGGAAAATATATATCCCGGAAAATATCCGACGAAAGAAATTAGAGCAACAATTTGTCCTAAAAGAACGCTAATTCGCCTCTCGGTTTACAAACCGCAATTCAAATGACGAATATAATCTCTTCAGCAATTAAATTTTAAAGTGTCTTCCTCGTATATACGGATCCTCACTCTGTTTCCCTAAATGACACTCGATCAACTGAAGCGATCCTTTCGGAAGATCTTTTAAAATTTCTACTTTGATGATTTTCTTCCTAATTTGAGGATTAAATTTCCCAATGTTTGTGTATTTCCTGAGAGTCCTAACTTAATTATTGTTTTAGGCAAATCTTTGAAGTGGGTTCGGCATTCGTGAGAACACTTTAATGAATTTTTGATTACCGTTGTCTTCGCATTGAAGAGTGTTTCAAAAATCGTTATAATACAATTATTATAAAAGAAAATTGATATTAAAAATAGTGATACCACTCGATTTATAACATTATAAAGAGTAAAATAAATATAAAATATGAATATGAAATTTCTAGAATTTGATTGGTTGCACTTTTAATTAATTTCACACAAATGATCGATATAATCAGATAATTGGCGTTTATGTCACTTTCATTATCAATAGGTTCGATGTTCATAATTCAGCAACAGTTTTATTACAAATAAAATTAATTTATTCCATTTACATAAAATCTAATTAAATTGTAAAACCTAAAAAATAATTTATTATTATCCTATATTATTTTTTTGAAATTTTTATTTAATCCACCTTTTTAAAATACACCAATACCTCGTTTTGCGTCGTTTCGTTTTGCATTTTTTCGAAGTTGCGTCGCCGCTTAATTAGGTGAATTTTTTAAAGTGCTCCAAATCTTTAAATCCATTTTTTCATTATGGATTTTTCTGCTGTCTTATGACGCAACTTCAAAAAATTGCAAAACAAAACGACGCAAAGTGATGTATTGTTATATGTTTAAAGCACAATAAATATAATTTTTTTCTTTTATATAAACATCTAATTTTAAAATTAATTTGCAAAAACTATTTAATTTCTTAAAAAATACTTTTTTAGTAGCTTGTTATTAGGTCTAGTAAGAATTAATGTCGTTTTAAAAAATATTTGAAACTAATGTATTTAAACAAACAAAATAATTTAATCAACAATATAGTAGCCGTTGTTTTCAACTACTTGTGTCCAACGTTCAGGTAACATCTTACCTCTGCTAGAAAATTCTTATGGTTTAGATTTAAAAAATCGGTCAAGGCGTTTTTGATGGACTCTTCATTTTTGAAATTTTTTCAACTAAGGAAATGTTGCAATGAACGAAACAAATGATAATCGGATGGTGCATTATCTGGAGAATATGCAAGTTGCTGTAGAATTTCTTATCATAAATGGCGTATTTTATCTGCCACGAATCCTGCGGCATGCAATCGTGCGTTATCATGATGAAGAATTACGCCCCTCCGATTAATCAGCGCTGGATTTTTTTCTCAAAGCTTTTTCAATTGTGCACTCCACTTGTAATAGTTTGGTCATTTGGTAAGAGTTCGAAAGGAAGAATACCTTTAAAATTCCACAAAACACACATCATAACCTTTTTCGCATGCAAGTCAGGCTTTGGCGTGGGTTTCACCGCTTTGCCTCTGTCCAAGCATCGTGGTCGTCTCTTCTGATTAACATGGAGCACCAATTTTTCATCTCCGGTACAAATTTGCTCTAAAATCGGCAGTCTTAACAAGAGAGAAGCAAACTGCAGATTAAAACTCTTTGTTTGTGGTTTTTTTGTTTAACTGATGAGGAACTCACTTTTTAAACTTGTGGACCTTATCAAGTGACAGAAATTGATTGAAAATAGTTTTTTGCGAACAGTTTAAAGCTGTCGCAAGCTCTTGTTGCGTAATTTCAGGATTTGTAACCACAAGAGCCTCAAGTGCTTCCTGGTCAAAATCAGACACACAGCCTCGACCATTATTGTCATTCAACGAAAGATTTCCATCGCGAAATTTCTTAAACCAACGCTGGCATTTTCTGACACAAACTGTATCTTGACCCAAAGCACTGCATATATTTTTAGCAGCCTCATTTACTTTCCTTTAACTCGTAAAGCATGCAATTTCTTATATGCTCTTCATCAACCATCATTTACCATCTATTTCGAAAAGAATTCAACAGTTAAAACACAAAATATTTGCAACAAACCTTGTTAATTAAGCTTTAGATTTTTTGGATATACCCCACTTTTTGTATTTACCACAGGTTTGTAGGTTATATTGATGCATTTAAACGAAGAATAACGACATTAATTATTACTAGACTTAATATTATAAATTTTCGCAATAACAGTTATTTATTTTATTGTTTCTTTTAAAGTTCTTATTTAAAAATTTTTTTACTGAACATATCAACTTTTTAGATTCTAAACTCTGTTTTTTTTCATATATAATTATTTACTTTTCGTCAAAATTTTAAATTTTAAATTACTATCGTTTAAAAATGTCTTACCACATTTTGAAAGAAACAACGCAAAAGTTATGGTTGATAGGATTATTTTATTGTTCAACACATATAAATATATATATATATATATATTGTTAATAAGAAATTTAAAAAATAATGGTAAATTTTTATTAAAATCAAGAACGCCATTAAAATTTGAATTTAAAAATCATTTCAAAATCTTACAAAATTCAAAGTATGTTCAGCAATAAATCTCGTACTCCTTTGAGTTTATGTTCCAAACTGGTTTATCAATTTTCGTGTAATGAGTGCAACGCCACATACATTGGTGAGACGTCTCGTCATCTCTGTAATTGGATTCAGGAGCATGGACGATTGGGCAATGGTAGTAATATTGCTGGACAATTGAAGGTTTGTAAATCGGAGGTGAAAACAACTAATTTTAAAATATTGTGCAGTAATTTTAAAAATTATTGGGAAAGAGTTCCTTGTGAGGCATTATTGATTAAATCACTTAATCCGTCCATTAATGTACAAACAAGTGTTTTCCAATTTGTTGAAAATATTTTTTTATAGGCATCTACATCTGTATATTGCTTCCATTTGCTACTTGAGTATTACGCAAGATGTTTGCATAATCATCAATATAAGACAGCAAAATTGTTGTTAATTGAGCCTGAAGATGGTGTAAAATCCACCGATATATATATATATATATATTGATACATTGATACATTGAATTTCATCCATAAAAGACAGTCGAAAACAATCTAAACTTATAATAAATAATAAAATTCTTTTATGTCTTTCTTTTTAGACTTTCTACAATTTATTTCGCAATTATAATAAAAAAATTTAATTCGGTAAAATATTCCAAACAAAACGGATGTTAATTAATTAATTGTGACAAAATTGGAATTTAGCGGAAAGCTTTCAGAAATGCAATTAAAAAATTATTAAACTCAGTCAAAAAGTTAGACTTGCAAATAAATGCTTAATTGTTCATTAAAAATAAAAATTGTTAATTGACTTATATTTTAATCTTTTATTTCTTTGTATCTTGCATTATTTTCGGGGCCACGCTCAGTCTGAAACCGGTCTGGTGAAATACCTAGACCAGGCCCCGAAAGAGGGAAGGCTGTGAGGACCATAAAATTAAGTTAAAAAGTAATAAGAAAATCAAATTTTAAAAGATTTATGTGGTAACTAAGTATTCTGCAGGGAATCGGAAAATATCGACCTTGCTGATGAATCTTCAAGTCGTTATGAATCTGGTTCTAGTCGAATCAATAATTTGAGTATTTAAATATTATTGATCCTTTTATTACAGCACATTTTAGAGACAAATAATCATCTCAAAATCCGGATAAGTGAGCACTTACAATCGAGTCTAATCAAGTAATGTTCTTAATCATTTTTTACATTGCGAAAATAGAATCTCTTCTGTTTCAAAGGATGTGTTTTCTGTTTTACAAAGGGGCTTTGATTCACTCTATGAACGGCAGTTTTGTTAATCATTATTAATACGACACTACAACCCATAAATAAACATTAAAAATTGACATAGTAAATCCATTTCAAATCTTAAAATCATGAAGTAAATTTTTTAAAACATGTTGTAATTATTATCTAATTATATTTTAAATTAAGATAAATAAATAAATTGTCTCTTGTAAACTTTATATATAAAAGGGTAGGTTGATTTTAGTTATGGATATGTAGTAATGTATTGGTAGGTTTCAGTCTGCTGAGAAATAATAAAAAGCAAGTCAAAACTTTTTATATATAATACTTTTTTTTATGAATTTGGCTTCAAAGATAAATCTATTAATCGAAAACTCAAAAACATGTTTTTCCGTGTAAAAGGCATTATAAGACATCATGGAAAAGCAAGTCAAAATAATTTGGATTCAAATTTGGATAAACTTTCAGCTTTTTGTTGTTTACTGGAGACAGTTGCATGCAGTGATTCAAGGGTTAAGAGTAAGAAGCAAAACTGCTGTCAAGAGCACAATTCTTTGCATCATTCCTGCAAATGCTAATATTCCCATTGAAGGCAGGGAATCTTCGAAACCAGAGACTCAAAATAGGTGTCCAAGGTGCATTTCAGATGTCATCAGTTGATCCTACAGCAGCCCGACGAGATTCTAAGTTACAGCAGCTGAAGAATCGAAACAGATCATCTGAAAGTGAAATTTATTTAGAGCAGGGTTCGCAAAAACAACCAGAAGAATTAGGAGTCATGGAAACTTCATCATCAAGTGATGATTGTGACGAATGGCAGCCAGATAATATGCCAGTTGACCCGTATAGCCTGGTAAAGTTTCCAAAGTATGAGATTGTAAGAGGTTAGTGTTCGTCTACCCTTGGTGCAGCTCTTTGTTACATGACATTAGGCATTTACCGAGACCTGAAGTTGACGTCAGCTCGATAATGATGGACAAATGCAAGTTAGACAGAGCTAAGGCAAATGTGAGAGTAATCAGTAAGGAATTGCATCCTATGAGAAGATGAAAGTTATATGTTTAGGAATAGATGGGAAAGTGGATGAAAATACCTTGACTTCCAGTGAAACAACAACACCTGATCAGGAAGTCATTCTTAAGAAATGTGTTACTCGAGAGCACCATCTAACCTTGACCAGTGAAGACGGTCAATCATCTGGCGAGTATTTGACCCACAGCGTTATTCCAACTATTGGCGCAAATGGTGAAGTTCTGGCACAGTTAACTCTACGTGTATTACAGGAGTAAAACCAGCGAAGAATTATATATATATATATATATATATAATTGTCTTTAAATCTTATTTACTAATTATTAAAAATTTGTCTATTTGTGATTTGAAAATTGTTTTCGTACACATCGTAGACAAGAGAAAGAAAAGTTGTAAAGGACAATGTTATTTAGTGTAAAATCCCATTACAATCACAAAAGATATCCTTTGAGTTGCTGTTCAATAAAGTATCTCTGAGATGTGAACTGACCGGGACGAATTCATTGAGCCATCATCGATTTGATTCAAATTAATATTCAATTTTCTTCAATTTTTATTTAAGATTTATCATTTATTTAGGTCTCATTCAATGAAGCAAAAATAAAATTCTATGTGTAAAGAATGTTATTTTAACAAAGATATTTATTTATTAATACAAATCTTAAGGAATAAGTAAAATATTTGTATATTTAGCTTTTGTCATTATTAAAAAGGCCAAGATTGTTTTTTGATATTTGCTTATTTTTACAAATATCAAATATTTCCTAAATCAAAATCCAATGATTTTTGCAAAACCATTCAACGGGTAGAAACGGTAGTTCGTACAAAGGACCGAGACGTAATCAGATCAAGCTGATGACTTGCGCTTACTAGAGATTCCTCGTTCAAGTGGGATAATTTCAATCCATTATTCCTGACAAGGCAGTTATTCAGTCGGTTACCCTGCAATTTATAGCTAGGAATAAAATTATGTGTGATCCCGGGCATCTAAAGTCATTACATACCTTTTATTGCTCCATTTCCCGTTCACCATGCTAGATTGAAAATTCGATGAATATTTCATTAATCATTTAAAGTAGGGGGGGGTCGTAACTAGTTACCGTGGTTGCCATGGCAACGGTCGCGGTTACCATGGCAACGGTCGCGGTTACCATGGCAACGGTCGCGATCACCTTAGCAACGGTCGCGGTTACCATG
>MQRK01153236.1:0-24351 GCA_001938485.1 Girardia tigrina | reverse complement strand
TTTTTGATTTTGGTATCCAAATCTTCCCTATGTTTCTTCTTATTATGCCATCTTCAATCGTAAGCTTTCTGTCTTTACCTGAACTTGGGTCTCTTTTAATTTTTTCTATTTTTTCTTGTTGATATTTGAATATCTGCGATGTGTTCAGCACGTTGATTCTTCGAGTCTTTATCTTCATTATTTTATCATCTTCATGAACCATCAAGCATTGTGTATATATATGACATGTATTCCAAGACAACATGTCCGCGTTGGAATGGTTTGTTCCTTTTCTGTATTCTAAGTGTATGCCCAGGCTTGATAACTAATTTGTTGGTAAAGTAGGGTTCTGTCTGCATAAAGAATGGATATAAAAAATTAAATATTTTTGATTCACTAGTTTAATTTAATTTAATATTTTTTATTATTTAATTATTTATTACATCCAATATAAAAGGAGAACATAAAACATGAGCACCACAACAACAGTAAAGCACACAATAATGAATATTTATCACAAATAATAAGTCACAATATAATGAATGTTCAAAGTCAGTCGAAATATTCTCATTTGATTTTCGAATTCGAATTGATAACTCAATTAACGACCGACAGGAATCCGAAATGGATCTCTCCCCAGGAAAGATAGAAATCCACTCCGTGAAATATTACATTCAAGTCATTGTTTTTGCGACTTTTTTGTAGTTTCAGGACCTTTCTAAAAGAAATTTTTGAATCTTGGTGTTTGTGATTCTGCAGACAATTCATTCAGGAGCCGATAAATAACAATTTGAAGTCTTAAAATATGAAAATGATTGGGACCCAATCTCTTTTACTGATTAATTTATTAGTTCATACCAGAAACAATGAGACTTTTGAAATATCAATATCATTTTTAGCGAGCAATGTAAAAAAAAACAACCCTGTGTAATACATTCATTCATAATCACCATTCTTCTTTATAACATTAGAGAGGCATTGTATCAGTTTTCCACTCTAAGATGACCATCAATCAGCAGAAATATTTTTCAGTTCTTATGTAATGAATTGATGTAACTCATCTGCAGATTGAAAATTGGTTTTGTGTCGCTGATCTTCCAAGTAAAGGTGAATAAAGCGATCCAAGATGTTATAATCAGGGGAATATGGAGATTGACGGAGCAAGGTAGCATTCCTGTTTGCGAGAAACATGGACGTCACTTTGGAAACATGAGGCCTCGCGTTGTCTTTCACGAAAATCATGTTTCTCCAGTTGAGTGGAAACACATGTCGACTAAACTTCTTCTCTACATTAACAAGAAAAGTGACATAAGGCTCACTCTTCATGCTTTCTCCCTCCTGCAGCAGTTCGCAATGATATTTCCCAGTGAAGGACACTGCGATGACAGACATGATTTTTCTGTCAAACTAACGACACTTCACGACATGAATGGGTTCACTGTGATCACCATCAGGGGAGACCCAGCAACGGTTGCTTCTTTTCTTACCAACAGTTCTCATGTAAAACCATTTCTCATCCACCATCACAATATGTTCATGTTGGTGTTTTCTTTTGAAAATTTTCAACCATTCCTTTGCAGCAGTGACACGATTAGCCTTTTGATCATTTGACAATGCATGATGAACCCACTTATAGGCAACAGGCCGAAAGCCCAAAAGGTCACTCACAATACGCTGAATGGTTCCATGGCTGAGGGATGTCTCATCTTCAATTTCATCAATGGTGACTGCACCATTGACGTTAATAATTCCAGAGACCAACAGAATGTTTTCAGGGGTTGTTTTTGTTGATTTTCTCCCGCAGTTTTCCCAAGCAAAAGAAGTCTTACCATTGTCAAATTCAGTTATCCACCGATACACTGTACATTCTCCAACACTGTCAGCACCATAAACAGAGATAATTTCCTGATAAATTTCACTTCCATTATGCCGAGTGAATAACGGGAGAAGGTATAGAAACGAAGATTTTTTCGATTTTCCGCGAACATACAGACAAATAAATCAACCAATATTCAAACAAGTATTCAATAAATATTTTCTGTCAATATATTTTTAACTATTACATATTTTTACTCTTTATATGTTACTATATGCTGCGCAAGTAATTTCCGCCTTTAAAGATCACAAACATAGAAATATAACATCATTCTCACTCTTTCTGGTACGAACCAATATAATTGACGTTGGCCAAATTAACAAATAATTTTATGTAGCACTTAACAGTTTTACGCAAGGATAATTATAAATTATTTCATCAATCACATTACAACATCAGGTGATTGTCCTTTGGTTGTGGTTTTTAGATTCTTTCCTGTATATATTTATAAACCTTTTCAGAAGTCTTCAAGTAAACACAATTGTATAATTTTTAACATATTTGTACCGTTTTTAAATAGTGTTTATCCTAATATCGAATTTACTTTTGAAATGGAAAATAATAATAAATTATTGCTTTTCGACGTATTGACAATAGAACTTCGCAGAAAAAGTTATACCTTTAACTCTAAAGTGCAGTCAAAATGTGTCAGAAAATCGTGTCTCATCGAATGAAACTATACACACATACAATCATACACATATCATTCACAACAGTTTTTAAATTTGTAGTGCTTTTGACTGAGGATCCCACAGCAATTTACAACCAGTCAATAATAGAAAAATCAAATCTCTAATTGGAGACGTTAATAATCAAGACGATCTGAGAAAGGCAATAACCTAACAATTCAGTTCTAACGAAAAATAAAGCAAATAACGTGTATTTCTTTAAAAAACCAATCGACGTGTTTCTGGTTGTTGTGATCGAAATAAATTTCTTTTCTTGTACATATTTCCGTTATAGTTATGAATTATCAATATATTTGTTAAAGAAAGCACTTTCAATTATTATAAATTTTTGAGATTGTTTCTTTTACAAATTTCTTCTTGTGTCAATAAGAACACATCATTCTTTACTGTCTGTCTTTTTAGGTTTGTCCTGATAGGATACAACCAATTTATCTCTATATTGATAGAAGGTTGAAGAATAGAGATGACGTTTCACCCTCTTATGATTGACATTAGATTTGCAGAAATGTCTCAATGTACCAACTAGTGTCGTTCTCTTGTATAATAGCCAATCAGTCAAAGGAGTCGAAGAGAAAAAATTATCGGCGCAAACATTGTAACCACATTGGAGATAATTTTCAAGCAACTGGTTGCATACCTTACTTCCTAAATTTTTGCTCCAAATTTTGATGGCCAAGGTAAAGAAATTATTTTAAGCAAATTTTATTTCAACATCCACTAGAGGCCAGAATTTAATACAAAATTTATCCGGCTTTTGTAGCTTAAACTGATAAAAATGCGCCGATTCTTCATTCGGATCAACTGCTCATCAACAATTAGACAGGGATAAAGCTGGAAATTTCGTTCGCAGCTGCAATTGAAATTATTCAGAAGCTCTCGAAAAGGGAAAAATAGATCACCAGAAACTTTCACATTGCGCATTCTCATATTATCAAATCGAATAAATTTCATAATTTGCTCAAACTTTGGTCTTGACATGACGTTCTTGAAGTACACACTTCCAAATTCATTACTCCAAAGGTTCTGCATGGACATTCTTCACCAACTTAACCCCCCTCGCAAATATGTCAAACCCTAAAAGGCTTTTATTTGATCTAAAGTAATCAACTATGCACCATCTCCTTCAACTGATATAATTTTTGTTGATATATTTGAGAATGTTTTGGACAATTCGTTTCGTCATCAGTAATTCTCAAGCAGCTACTTAGCAAAATCTTTTACACCTGGCCTTAGTGTAAATAAATTTTCTTTTGGTGTTTTTCTTACATTCTGGTACTGTTGCACCAATACCCATGAAGTTCCATCATTGTTCCTATAACAATTGTCCTCCTGGTCTTCCTTACTTAAGCCATCGGAAGATGTAGTTGATTCATTTTAATCTTCAGAAGGTTCTTCATTACTTGATACGTCGAAGGCTATTGATGACACAGTTTCATCCTGAAAATATTGATCACCATTCACTACATCTGCCAGGTCTTGCGGATTTGCACAGCCATCATTAGAATTAGTATCATAAATTTCAATGCTATATAGCTTTGCTAAACCCTTTCGTGCTGATTCTCTAATGGGTCTATCAGGTATAATCGGTAATAGAAAGAGAATATCAACTCCTAAATGGATATATTAGACTAATATAAAAAAGTGATTGAGTGCAACTTCATCAGGTAATACTACTTCTAGAGCATAAAAAGTTAAACTGTAACAACAGTAAATTTTATATTTTATCATTTGAATAGTTATTTGCAAAACCTTACGAATTTTAAATTGCGTACAGTCCAGGACAATTCTTACACTCATACAGAATTTTGAAATCATAACACTTTGTGTGTTAGTAAAAAGCCAGACATCTTCGTCCAGAAAATATTAAATATCTCCTTCAGCAATATCAAACATTTTTCGCAAGTAAAGGGAAGAAATACATGAGGCCTACAGTTCCAAGCCTTCATCAACTAAGAAACTGAAACAATCTTTTTATGATGATTTATATATTCAGTTTTGGTATTGACTGTAACGATCTTAAAAGATTCCCATTAACAGTGTAATACTTATTGAAAAAGCTGATCAAATTTCCAAAAACCTAAAGATTCAAGATTTTACTCGTACAACGAGTTGATTGCAACGTTGAAGGTCAATCTTATAAATATTGTGTTGATTTTTATGCCTCCAAATACTGAAAGTAAGTTACAACTTTTAGATGCTGAGGTTCTTAATGCTTTCAAGCACTATTATAAAAAGGAAAGGTTACAAAATGATTCATATTTATGATTCCTTTCAAGGGGAAAAATTTAAAGTAAATAGTCTTGATGCAATTAGTATGGTTAAAACGTCTTGGTCAAGTTATCTGTGATATTGGCATGCTGGTTTTGGTAAAGTGGTTAAAGGAATGGAAAAATGAAGATTTTTCATCTGATATAAAGGAATATTTTGAAAAGCAACACTTGTCGACTGATTTTATTAAAGATGAAGAATGTTTAGTAATAGAAAATGTCAATGAACAGGAAGTAGAATTAAATTTGTCACTATCTGATACGTCAGATAACAATCGATGTGTTAAGCCTACCAACATTAATAAAACATTTCAATGTGTAACAAGTAGTTCTTTTTTATTCATATTAGAATAAAACTGGTCATTTATAAGAAACTTTAATTGCAATTGAATGAGATTTAGAGACAATTTTACTTAAAAAAGAAACCAGGCAACTGAAAATAACTAAATTTATTTTTAAAAAATAAATGTTAAGATTAGTAAAATTTTTATAGTATTTTTTTAAATGTTAACCTTTCAGTTAAAGAGAAGTTTCGGTTATAGAGAACATTTTTTCAAGTCCCAAAAATGTTAAATGTTTAAGCGATATTTACTGTACATCCTTTACGTAAACTTTAAATAATATCTCCCCTTGAACTGTATTTCACATAATTATTTAATCAAGGAGGTCCCTCCCTTATTTTATTTTACAATCTTAAACTAAATTCTCACTCGCCTGATTCGTCACATTCGGCCTCGCTACTATTTCTGCTGCTACTCATTTGACATTGGTTTCCCTTAAGTGCAAGATTGTCAATATCCACCTGTCTGTCGTTTGTTTCGTGTCTCTGTCGTATATCATGAACATGTATTGGTACACCATTGAAGTAAACGCACTTGCAACTTACCACTCTCGTTTCAACTCCTGGTATCCATGGTTTAGTACATTTTACATGTTGACCAGGTTTCGTGAACATCTTATCTCAAACTTTCCATTCACTATCACCCCATTTCAGAAAATCATTCATTATCACTGGTAATCTAACATCATAGTTATATATGGATTCTGTTGGGTCCAATTTATCGGAACCTTGTCCACGCCAAGACACATTGTACCAAAATTCTGCTTTCCATATTGGAATATTCGATCTCATCAACATTCTCATCACTGTCCAATTACATTTTTCCACAATTCCATTTATTGATGGACTATAGGCACACCTGTAAACAAAACTGACCCCTAATACAGTACAAAAAACCTTTAAACTTCCTTATCCACGCAGGCCTGTCGAGGAGGCCCTCTTTCTCAGAATACGATATGACATTGTTCAAGTAGATCATGTACAGATTCCGAATCCACTCATTTCCACACTTTAAATCTGCTTGAATCATTGATAAGTAAATGATAATGATGTAATGTGTGTGGTTAAACGCTATATGCTCCCAGTTACGTATAACACTAAGTGAATCATGAGTTACTCTTATCCACGAAGGGTCTGTGGTAATTTATTTATCACACATTTAACTTTGCTCAATTCTGCTGATATTTTCCAAAAATTTTGTGTTCATTTTTATTAATTTCCGGCGGTCTTAAACTATTTCCCAGTACAATATTTTTCAAAACTTTGATTTCTATCTTTTCATTTTTACAAAAACAATAGATACCGATTAAAGAGAACATTTTTGTGATTTGAAAAAATGTCCTCTATAACCGATTCTTTTCTTAAATCAATACTTTTTTAGAAGGATAATTTTTAAGTTCTCTTTAACCAATTTTCTTCTATTTAAGCAAGTTCTCTAGAAACTAAATCTTCTGTATTATCATCAAATATTGAACTGATACTTAATGTACAGCAGTCATTTTATTTTTAAACTCATCTACGATGAAGGTAAAACGTTTCTAAGCATTCAATTCGACAAAATCAATCAAATAAGCGAAACAAAAGAACCAAAATAGATGTTAAAGTAAAAATCATAAAAATAGTTTTTCTAAAACGTTTTCGTTTTTCAATGTTCTTATTTTTCGAGGTGTCAGGAACTACTACGACAATTATTACTTCGTGTTTGGTACGTTTTAAATTAAACTAAGTTTTTGTTATTTTAATTATATTTAATTTAAAGGAAATCAAATAAACTTTACCAACCAAGTAGCCGAACCGTAAACACTTGAACACCCATGGCTAAAGAACTTTGACTTATTGGTACTGAACTAAAATTGACATTAAATACAGAAGTAACATAAAACTAACTTTAAGGTAACAATATTGACTGGTATTTGTCCAACTGCTGTTAAGAATATTTGAAAAAAAATGATAATCAAAGCAATGTAATATGATGGGCAATAAGGATCGCATTTCCCTACTGATAAGATATCTGCCGTTGAACAAGAACAATTTGTGTAAGTACGTTTGGAGGTAGGGTCAACAATCAAGGATGAACAACCAGCATAGCAAGGACTGTAATAGTTTTTAAATTCTTTTTTGTTACAAACTGGTTCGTAATTTTTAGGAGAACAATGGCACATGTAGTTGCAGTCTGAAGCTAAAGTGAATTCTTTGTTCTTGGAAATACTAAATAACAAAATACTTTCATTAAAATAATCGAATATTTTAGATCCAACATAAAAATGTTTACTAATCCATGAAAGGACAGCCTAATTAAACCTTTTTTGCAAATAGATATCGTCGAACTTCAGAACTTAGCATTTAAATATATTGTATTTCTTTAATTAATGAGTATTTCTTACTGTTATTTTTTAAAAATTATATTAGTTTTAAGTAATAAAAGTACGAAACTCTGAAACTAAATTTATTTTATTAATTAGTACAGTATATTTGGGTAACCTAAAATGATGTTTTTGCGAACTATTGATAGACTGTGCATCAGATACTAAAGAGGATAAACCTCGGGGGTTATTTTTTGATAAATAAAATTAATAAAATTATAGGAATCCGATTAATGTATTTTATTTTCAAAGTACATACAAAATATTTAGTAAAACATTGATTTTTATGAAAAGATAGCAAACTAATTTTTGAAAAACGCCTTCGCATTTATACTCTACAATCTAAGCATCTACCTTTAAACGATTTACACAAATATATTTTAAATTATCAACATCTACTATAGCGTCATGGTAACTAATAAGGATGTGCTAATACTTTAATCATGTTATCGAATTTGTATAAATTGAAAATAGCAAAAAAATATTTACCATAAAATTCATTGATTAACTTTAAATTTAAGTGAGACGTTGTAGCACCCTAATATAAGCATATAATAATAAGCATAGAACAGTGTAGCGAAATTGAAACTTTGACTTAAGTAATAGTAAACGTTTCCTTGCATATTGGTGTATTTTCATATAATGCCTCAAAAAAATACATTTCGTAGAATATTGCCTTAGAGATCATGAGATTATTGATTTCTTGAAGAAGTTAAAATCAAACAACGAAACGGTTGGAATCAATAAAAGTTGAATTTTCTTTGCCAAAGCCTTCAATCCCGCTAAACTGTTATATGCTTAAATTTGATATTCTATGGATACGTCCTTGATCATGCAAGATTACCTATTTATGGCGAATTGTGAGAATGGGGGAATGTCTTACTTAATTACACAACTTTTTGGGTTTTTAAATCACTTCCTTGTTCGTTTTACAATACTAAATAATGGTTTCATAAAACAAAACGTGTAAATGTAATATTTGGAATCTAATCAATTACCTTATCAGTGTTGCATCTCAGCAGAGAGTTTTTTGGTTTCTTTACCAACTTTAAACTCAAGAGGTTCAATACTCATATCGGGATTCATGGTTCGATCGGCATTAGCTGCAGTGATTGACTTCATGTGTCCGATATCCTTTGTTCGGAACAAAAATTGACGATTGAGATTTGAATTTTAAAATAGGACTTTGATTAGAGAACTGTATTTATCAAGACATTCTTGTAACTATTATTTGAGACATTCTTCGGACAACTTCAAAGAATCCATATCTTTTTTACTTCGGAAGAATTTGATGTCTTTATTATGAACCCATGATCTGCTAACGTCTTCATCAAGAAATGTGACGTGATGAAAAAAAAACAAAAAAATCCAGAAGCACTTTCCTATACGATTGATCTCAGTTTGTAACTCACGAACTCCTCTTTGATATTCTCCTGTGCTATTTTACAAATAAATTTATCATTTTTGCCATATCACAAGTCCAAACGGATTGCAACTCATTGATGTCTATGATGTCTTGCAAGAAGCGCGTCTTGTGACATGAGTTACATGATATTTCTACACCTGATGGAGTTTCATTCCGCGATTCTATGTCCGTCCATTGAGACTCAGTAACACCGCTACTTGTCCTACCCAAGCTGACATTTCTTGATTCTATCTTACCATTCCTTCCAACAGCCTTCAGGTGGATTGTCATTGGCAATCATATCCACATGCACAGTAGCAGCACTGTAAGAATCCGACTTCAAATCGCATCCCAGACCTCCTTCATTGACCTGATTATCATGACTACGCTGTACCGTCTGTAGTTCCGTCGATATGTCATCACAGAATCACATGAATGATCGATTTGTATCTAGTCTATGACAATTGTCACCTTTAACCCGATTTTTGTCACTATCATTATCGATCGTGGATTTGACATTCGATTTATTTTGCAGACACACGTTTGGTGCCATCATTTTTAATTCATTCTCCAAAATATCGCTTTTCATAGTTTTAATATCGATAGTTTTGGGATAGCGACAGACGAGTACGAGAGAAAATTTATTAGAACAAACATAGCAGTCCTTAACTGGCGGTAACGGTTCAACTACCTGGACAATTTTGCCTCGCGCAGACACGAAGTCAGAAACCATTACGTCATAACATTTCTCCGACTGAACTTCGCATAACTTAATGATTTTAAATTTTTCATCGGTTATTATCAAAATCTTTAAACATTGAAACAATTTCACGGCCGAATTAAACAGTTCGACAAATCGATAAATGATATTCGCATTTAAATCGACATCGATCTCATCCATATGGTAGAAATTCGATTTCTGGACAAAATGGCCGTCTTTAATATCGACATGTACGATTCCCGTTGGAGAATTTCTTTCGATATTCTCGATTTGGCCGACTACCTCAAAAATAATTCCATTGACTTTTCTATTCAACAAAATCGAAACTAGATGAGCTCTACTCAATTTCAAACTGAATATTCGCACGCCCATATCGATTTTGTTGCTGAAATCTGACTTTTTGAGCCTGATTGTGTGTGTTATTATTAGAAATAGATTGAAATGGTCTTTTATTATCTCTTAGTTTACTGGAATTATTATTTTTATTATCGTCACTTTTATTATTTTTATTTTTTATTATTTTATTATTTTTATATTTTTTATTTTAATCGGTCGATATATGAAGTCGTTATCGTGACTGAAGTACGCTTGTAACGAGTCTCATTTGAATACTCGGCTCAAAACAGTCGAGTTAAAATCGTCGTGTTTCGCCTCTATATTCACATCGGGATTAAACTTTAAGACACTTTTTTGCGGTCAAAGCTTTAGATTTGCCTACATGCTCATTGCGAAACAAAAACTGTCTGTTTAAATTACTCACATCGACTGTGTCTAAATTGAGCACAATGATGTTTTTGAAGTACCACATTACGAGATTTTTCAGCAATTCACATCCGATACCGCCCGCTCCAACGACCGAAACATTACTTCTTTCAACAGCATTCATTCTTTCAAATGGATTTTTTTTAAATTAAATTGAAAAATAAGCAAAATGACTTAATTTTTTATTTTTTAAACATTGTTTTTCTAATTGTCATCATTTTTGATTAGCAATATTTTCATATATTAAAAGAGAATTAATTTTTTTCCAAAACTTTATTTATTTTTTTATTAAGCCATTGATTATTAAGCCATCATTTATTAAGCCATCATTTAAACAAATTTATTTTTTTTACGAATTTTGATAAAATTTCTTTATTATCAAAATGACATGACACACACACGCACGAATTCTCCACTTACATTTAAACACACATGCAAACATACCCCAATGAAATTACATTTTTCATTTTTACACACACTCTGGCACACACAACAATAGACACACACACGCACATAATTCAACTATGTGATAGGTCCATTTAAATGGAAATACAAATACCAATCACAAACAAAGAAAAAAAATCCGATTTTGTTTAAATATATCATTTGTAAAATATTTAAAATTCATGTATTAACAGCGTCTATAGTAACGCACTAAATAGTTAAATTTATTGTCGAAACCGAAGCGAAAAATAATGAGATTTTGAACGAAGAGCCAGTTGAGTTTCGGAGTGAATAAATTAAACGGAAAAGATCAAATTAACGTCAATCATCACAAAACCTTATGAACATGATGATCTCATATATATATTTATATATACTTATATATATTTTATTTAATTTTCTTATTTAATAATTATTTAATTTAACGTTTTTCTTATTTAATTTAATTAATTTACTTTATTTAATTTACTTTAATTAATTTTTTATTATTTAGATTATTGTTTGGGTTCAACTAAAGGGTCAAATGCAATCGCAGCGCGACCAACTAGGAAACTTAATAAAACAAACTTATATATTCCTAAGGCATATTTCTATAAATTTTATAATTGTATATTAAATTTAAAGACGAATAAAATATTTTACTCACAAAAATTTACTCATTCCAAAATTTATGAGAAGAATAGTCAAATTGTGCGTGGGTTATGCTACTGTTGTATGTAACTTTGGAATGCTATCTCTCTTAACAAGATGAAAAATTAATATTTCAAATGCTTTTCCTGTTGGAATTGTTAAGAAAGAAATTCCTATTTTCTATGAGGTATTAGAAGCTTCTATTATGAATGAATCGTTCAAAGAAGACAAAATAGTGTGGCAAGGTTGTGTCTATGTCAGATTCTATTCAATACTGTTTTTGATACAGAAGTAAAAAGGGGAATATCGAAAGGTCTCTCTGGCAGACTAAAGATGAAGATAGCAGGTGGAGATTTCCTCGAGATAAACCTATTAGCCTTTGCTGATGATCTATGTCTTATATACATGGTCTAGAATAATCTGATCTATAATGTAATCACTTTAACCGAAGCGTTAATTAATATATGGCTCAGAATAAACAAAAATAAGATCAAAGTTGAGAACCTAAACTGAGATTCCGGGGTCTGCACTGCTGAGCATCAGCTTGAACCCGTTATTGAGTGGGTTTCAGAATTCAGTTTTTTCAGAATCCAAGATCTCTTCATCTGGGAACATTAATGAAGACGTAAAATTAAGTTTAAAAACAGGATTCTAGAAGATCTGCAATCTTCTACCAATATTGAACAGCTCAAAGCTAACTCTGAGAAAAAAGTGCCGAAGTATTATAGTTATTCGAAATTGGATAGGTGGACTGTGAGTGTTTTAAACAAGGAGGTCACGGCTGGAGGATCCTCTTCATATATACAGTTGAGTTCGGATAACTCGAAACTGTTGGGTCAGTTTAAAATGCTCAAGTAAAAAGAAATCGATATTTGGCGGGACATTTATATTCTTTTTGGTGGCAATTATTAAGGACTTTGAAAAACTTCGATCGAAGACGAAAATCGAATTAACCGATTTAGAGTTATCCTCATGCGACTGTAAATATAAGTATTAACCTATAGTCTAAAAAATTATGAACTCAAAAATTAAACATCTGTTAACCACAAAGCACTTTGATGTTTGAAAACATTTTGTTAAAAAACACAAAAAGAAATTGTTAGAAAATCTTTGCCTTTTTGAGAGTCTTAATAATTTAAAAAAAGTCTATTTTAGTTTATAATTTTATGACAACATAAATTCTTCATTGTCCAGAACTAGTAAATCAAAAAAATTAACTTTTTTTATCCATTTTATATAAATTTTATATATCCATTTTTATATACCAGAACTCCGCTGTACCAAAAGTTTTTAAAATTTTAAAAATTTTAAATAAAAAAACAAATTAAAAATTAATAAAAACTACTTATAATTTATAAGTAGATATCTTGCAATTAATATTGTTCGGGAACTCAGAATTTTCCGTTTCTCCCATTTTGGAATCTTAAAAAGTGTTTTTCGATGAAATTTTTACATAATCATTTATTGTCATAGACAATGAGAAAGTGTACAAAGTTTGAAGAAAATTGATTGAGTTAAAAGCCTTCAAAAACAGGTTTCTAAATTCCATGGATATATATACCTATATAGAAAGTAAGCTAATAAAAAGAATGGAAAAAAGTTATAACATTGAGATGAGTCTACCAACGAAAGAACATGTCATGTTCTACAAACAATACTGACTTATTAAAAAGACTAAAATTGAAATGCTCCTAAAAGACCATGCTGAGTATTAATTTTTCAGAATGGGTTAAAATGTTTCATTAAAATTGTAAAATAAAAAAAATTTTAGATAAGTAAAAAAAATGTTTAATAAAAAATTATATATAGATATGTATATATGTGTTACATGTAGAATTAGAATTTTATATATATATTTCGTTGTTTAAACGAATCAGTTTTGTATTTTGTGATAACGAATAAAGATATATATAGTAATATCAATTTTTCTTTATTTTGGAGATTGAATGTATAATTTAAACGGACAGATAACTTTGCCTTTTGGTTATGTTTTTAATGTGGAATATTTTATCAAGACATGTTGAGCCATTTATGAACCATGGAATGAATTGATGAGAATATTTCAAAGTTGTGGAAACAATATTGGTACGATGTTTTGGAAAATAATCACTAATGAACACGGAATCAAACCGACCACTGGTGTTTACGAAGGCGACAGTGATTTGCAATTACCGAGAATTTACGTTTACTTTACTTCTGGAATTCGTGGAAAATATGTCCCAATCAGCGTCATGGTTGAATTGAATAGTACCACTCTCGATTATGTACTGAATTCGAACCTTGGGAAATTCTTTCAACCCGATTATTTCAAGTTCCTCAAGTGCTTCTAAGAATTGCGAAAGACATACGACCCTCTTCAAGGCCAAAATTCGTGATTGGAAAGTGGAGACGGATGGGACAAAAACAATTAACAACATCAATAGGAGGTTTACAACATTTATTAATATTACAAGCGCATTCACTATTTGACATCTCTCTTGATCAATNNNTTTCTGAGTTCAAACTAATTATTTTCAATAAATGAAAATCTGTTAATAATAATTATTAATTGTAAAGAATCTAATTGGTTGAAATTAAATCTAAACATTTTTTTTAAAAAAAGAACATATTAAATTAATATATTAAAATTTTAAATTACAATTAAAAATAAATAATACATTCAATAATTATTTAAAATCTTTTTACTTTCAAATTAAATTAAATTATTTTTAATTAGTAGGAATCAAAGAAAATATCAATCATCCATTTGTGTAGGAGAGGCACAATCCGAATCAACATAGCACAATATCAACACACAATTCAAAACATTCCTCACACTGAGTAAAAAGTTTGAATCACTTGACATCCAAGAGTCCAAATGTTATAAACAAACTGCAAGTGAACTGCTCTTTTTTTGTGTTGGATTTGTGTTTGATTCAATATTCTTAATCTTTATATGTATAGTTTTGTGTTATTTTAATGGCATGTGGCGCAAAATGTCAAAGTATAGCTAAAGTTTACCTCAATTTTAAAATTCTTTTTTGATAGATTAAAGTGTGATAGATAAATAATCGTTCAAAAATTGAGTATTTCAAATGATAATATGCACTTATAATTCTTAAATGGATTGGAGGATGTTATCAATTTTGATAACACTTGCACTTAAGAATTAATCAAGTTTATAAATTGTAAAGAAATGATAAAAATAGTTATTAAATTATTCATCTATTGAAAAATGAAAATCAAATCACTAATTATTATAATTTACTTATTGTATTCAGTGGTTACCCCAACGACATAAAAATCTTCACATCCCAAAAACATAACCGTAAAAGTCATAAAACCCGTAATTGCTATCATTAAAGTTAAACCCTTGATAGTTGTAATTTGACTTGGTTGAAATTTATGCATTAAAAGACCTCCAATAAGTACTCCACTGATGGCTGCAGGGACGATTAGGCCACCTAAATGTTGATATTTTATATTAAATAATTGTTTATTACTAAATTTTTGAGAAAAGGCATTTTTAAGATTTAAATCAATTACTAATTTGGTTTTAACCCTTATCTACTGTACTTATTTTTGTACAAAGTTTCCAGCGATATGCAATGAAAAGCTAACAGAAGGCATATTTGATGGACCACGAATCCGTGACATTTTCTTCTAAGAGCATTTCCAGGCCTCCATAAACAACATTGAATCAGATTCGTGGTTCTCATTCTGAATGGTCCTAAAAAAATTTGTGGGAAATCACAAGTCCACAATTACGTTAAAATCGAGGAAAATATGCTAACAGCTTTTGTAAAATTTGGTTGTCATATGAGTATCAAAGTTTATTATCCCCACAGTCATCTAGATCGATTTTCTGATTGTCTTGGTGATATTAGCAATGAATAAAGTGAAAGATTTCATCAAGAGATACGAACCATGAAAGAGAAGTATCATGGACTGTGGGATACGAATATGATGGTGTACTACTATTGGTCATTAATTTTAGCTGTCCAGTTACATCTCATTGTAGAAAATCTCAGAGACTCGGTTTCAACAACATATTAAATTCTTAAAGGTGCGCTTAACGTGGATACGACCAACTATAAAAAAGTGTACTCTAGTGGATGCAACCAATTATATCAAGTTGCATTATACTAGTTGTTAGTTTCAATGGACACACCACTTGGGGAAGCACTACAATTCATTATTCCAAAAATTTATTTATAACAACAATAGAATACACAATTGTAAGTACGATTATGATATAGTTCTAAAAGAAGAGTAATAATTTGTGACAATCGATTAATAATGTCAAACACTCAAATAAAACAATACAATAATGTAAACTGCATTTACTTAAATTAAAAATATTATTTGTAATTATTAAAAAAAGGTTTTAAAACAACTACGTTCAGTCCATGAAGGAACCATCCAACAGACAATGGAGGCACATAGAATTCCTTAATCAATTCTCGTTTCAGCTGCAATACATAAAGGGCTCCGAGAATATTGTTGCAGATTTCCTCTCAAGGACATCCGAGAACCAGGAAGATCTGACCGAAATAACGATGATATCAAAATCTGATCGCATCATCGAGCAAGAAAAAGAGAAAAATGATCTTCTCTCAGACAATGAAGTAAAAGTCAGGACAGAGGGATGAATTCTAATAGACGTAGTCAATAGAAAGAAACGAGTCATTTTACCAAGCAAGTTTCACCATTACGAGTTTCAGCGACTGCATGACATCGCTTATCTCGGTGCTAACAAAACCATTGATCTAATCGGAGCCCGCTATGTTTGGAAAAGGATGAAAACATACGTCCGGAAATGGACCCGAGAATGTCACGAGGGTCAATCAACAAAAATAACCAGACACACCAAATCAAAACTTGGCAAACTTCCGAACAGAGGCAGATTCAAAGTACTACACATGGACATTGTCTGCCCATTGCCGATGGCAGAAGGTAAACGCTATTTATTGACATTCATTGACAGGCACTCCTCATAGCCCGAAGCGGTTCCAATCAATGATATCACATCCGTCGCTGTTTGGAAAGCACTCACCAACACGTGGATCTCTCGCTTTGGACCACCAGAAATCATCATTACTGATCATGGCAGACAATTTCTCTCGACCCAATTCAAAACCACATGTGAGAGATTCGGAATCGAACACAGGCAAACTACCGCATATCACCCTCAGTGCAATGGGAATATTGAGCGATTCCACCGCTCTCTTAAAAATGCGCTCAGAGCACACAGTGAAACATGCGAACAGACATGGGTGCGCGATCTACCAATCGTTCTACTCGGATTAAGAAACACCAATATCACTGGTTCAATGACCTCTCCCGCACAACTCCTCTACGGTTCCTCCACCAGACTTCCAGGAGACATCATCACAGATAACGAAAACCAGGAATACTACACAGAAGACCACGCGACACGAGCTATAACCGAATTCGGTATTCCATTCGTAAACCAATCTTTCTACCAAAGGCCCTCGAAGACTGCAAATACGTATGCATCAAGACCGATAATTCTAGTACGCTGAAGCCACCATACAATGAACCTTATGAGGTAATCAGCAGATCTGACGACTTGAAAACATTTGACCTAAAGATCGATGGTTGCACAAAGAAGGTCTCACTAGACAGATTAAAGCCAACGTTTACTTGTCATGATACTCCGCATCTTATACAAGGGCATATGTAAACTGCATTTACTTAAATTAAAAATATTATTTTTAATTATTAAAAAAAAGATTTTAAAACAACTATTGTTGTTTTAATAATCAGAATTATCAAATAATAAATTTTTAAAAATCGTGTTTTATTGTTCTTTTAATAATCGATGGATGAAATTTACAAATAGATTACAGATAAATAATTTACTAAAGCAAAATTACCGTGTTCGAATTAAATTCAACAAATTTAGAATACGATAATCAATCCTCGAATCACAATAAATTAACCCGTTTCAATATTCACCAATTTTCTTTTGAGGAACTTTCTTAACTTGTTAATGATAAAGTGGAGTTGCTTTTTTTATTACTCTATAATGTTTTATTTATTTTAATTTTTAAAAAATTTTTTTGGATATTCTTTACTAGACAATTAATTCAAAAATTTCTAATTCTCCATGTTACCCTAACACTAGTAGTTTCATTTCCTTCACTGTATTGAATAACTGGTGAAGGTAAAAAAATATATTGTGTATTGATTGTCGATTTTAGAAAATTGTGACGAATATTAGCGATTTTTATAGGGGTGATATTGTCCCTAATTTCTTAGATCTTTTGGAATCAAAGAAACAACTGGTCCGAAAAATATAACGAATAAAATTGATTTAAAACTGATTTGAGTCAATTAACGCATTATAATGTAATTTATTATAATGAGGCCTATATCGCAAACTAAAAAGAAGATCTTTCCAAATACACCCTGAATGAATCATCGTGAATGAATTTAGTAAGTTACTAAAATTCAGGGAAATATAATAGATTTTCTTTCACTACCAATGTTTTGAAGCGTACTTTATGACAGTTGAAAAACCTTGAATGTTTTAAATTAAAGGTCTTTCAAATAAATAAATTATATTGTTTTCCTCATAACGCTAATTTTATGAATTAAAATATGTATGTACAACACTTAAGTAAACTATTGATTCATTCAGCAAATATCATAAATGTCTACATATATTATACTTTTAGATTATTGAAAAACAAAGACAAAAATTGTAAAATAATTGTAAACGAATTGTCAATTTAATAAAGTCAAAATTAATAAGCCAATCAATCGTAATGTAATGCGAGCGCTTTCTCATACTTTGAGAAATTTCACGTAATTGCTGTAAGAGAATCCAGTAATACAGTCGTAATTAAAGTGGAAGCTATTTTGTTTGTCATAGGAAATATTCTAAAAGTAGACATAAATATTTATGACTTAAAAAGTATGTGAACTCAATTTAAGAATTATTGACTCAGAGTGATATTATAAACATATGATCTTTTTAACATAAAATTAATATTCAAAATAAACTCTGTACAACATTATTAAGAGTTTAATAATAAACTGATCGAGGAGTACCATAATTTTAGTTTTATTTTAACACATTTTTAATAAAATTAAAACTACAAAAAGATTCTTGTATTTTTCAATCGCTAAAAATATACACGGGACTGCAAGTACAGTTTGCCGATAAACAAATTGTAATGAAAAACATGAACCAAAAATTTATTTAGTATCAAAAAACGATTATTCAAACAAGATTATTTTTTTACAAAAATTGATTGAGAATTAATTATTCAAATTTTGTGCTCGATTAATTTTAATTTAAAGATTTTTACGTTGACCGAAAATAAAATAAGATTAACTGTAAAAAAATTAAAATTTAAATATGAGTAAATTTACAAAAATTAACGTTTTATTAATTATATTTTGTTTACACAATTTTAATTTGAAAATTGTGTTCACTACATTTACAAATTTAAAAATTAAAACTCACCCAACAGATAACTTGCTTGATTTGCAGAAACATTGAACATAATTTGAAGATATTTGGCAAAATATGTTGTACAAGCTTGCATAACACTTTGTTCCATTACAGTAGTCAAAGTCATTAGTAACCAAATCGTATTATTCAAAAGATCTCGAAGCTCATAAAAGGATTCTATGGAAAACATATTTTTCATTAAATTTATTAAAAAAAATAAATTTGTTATTTATTAAACATTGCTTCAATCAAATAGTCAGATATTCGGGCAGAAAAATCTTTTCGACATCGACGAAATTCGATTTGAACGAAATCATTTTATCTTTGAAGTACTCATTACATTATGTATCGAAATCCAAAATAGAGGAACGTTTATAATAAATTGTTAAAAAGTCATTGTTTTATAAAAAAATCAGTTAATTTGGATTTTATGTCACAAAATACTTTTTTGAAGAATTGCCTTTTCAACCTTTTGAAATGAGTCAGAACAGGAATCGGTTTTTATAATTTTATCAATTATAAGAGTCACAATGTGAAGATCACATCAATAACTTTGTCCATTATCATTTTGGTTTCAAGGGAAGCCCCTACTTAATCAAACTCATTTGCTTCAACCTTATTAACTTCATCAACCAGATGGAAAACGTACAAAATGTTTATGTCTAACAAAGACTGAATAGCACCAACAGTGACATCAATATTTGAATATTTTTCCGAAATAATTAGTAAGTATAAACAAAAACAAAGGGAATATATTATTTTTTGCAATTAACTGCAATCCAAATAACTCAATCATACCAAAAAGAGGTCATAAGTATAATGGAAGGAGAATTCGGATATATTTTTGTCTTCCTTTAACGTTACTGAATAATTAGATAAAAGAAATGAATAATATTTATTCGGAACACAATGGACACCAGATTGTTAATGTATATAATAATACTGAATAATTAGATAAAAGAAATGAATAATATTTATTCGGAACACAATGGACACCAGATTGTTAATGTATATAATTAGTTGTCAAATCGTCCAATGCCAATAAGTATTTATCTGACCAAGTACTAATGAGTGTGGCCGAAATTGTCACATATAAATTGTTGTACGAAATGCTGATTACCCTGTTTAATCTGTTACTAAACATTTGTCGGGTGAACTCGCAATGCAAGTGGTTTAGGTGTCGTTAGTTTAAAAGAAATTAGTCGGTGAGAGTGCCATGTGAAACGAATTTCCAGTTTCGGCTAAACCAGAAAACCCGACAAATGAATAGTGATCCGGTTGGATTCGTCACAGAAAAAACAGTGGGAAAATCAGCTTGTAGATTTTTCCAATGCGACTAAAATCAGCGGACTTCAACTGAACCAGCATACTTGAGACATGGAAATCGGAACAAAAGAATTATACTAATTCGACATATAATGTCACATCATGCATTGTTGTTGGCAATAATCAATTAATTCTTGGACTTATTTTTCAAGGTTTTACAATGAAGAATGTAGTTCGAGATCGCTGCACTTTAATCGGCCTTATCAAAACTGCAAACATCGAAGTGGCTAATATCTCGATACAGTTCTGGAATCAGCATAATTGAAATTTGATCGGCTGTTGTCCGATGAGATTGAAGTATTTGACGGAGAATGTCATTACCCTTGTCGCATGTGCCATGATATAAATCACCAATTTCGTGAAAGATTAATTCAATAACTCAAAAGCGATAAATTTAGCGAAAACTCCCTTTTGCGATTGAAATTGCGAAGGACGTACGAATAAATTCAAATAGCTTCGTATTTAATTCATTATTATTGATTAAATCAATAATAATTATTTCCATATATATATATATATATATATATATATATATATATATATAGATATATAAATTATATATGATAGTAGTAGGTGACTACTACAATAAGGAGAGTCCGACCAAAATGCCCGCGAAAGCAATGTCAGGATGCTTGTTAGACTCAATGGCTTTTCGCTTTTCTTCTTTTGGTTAAGGACCAGTCGCAACGTTCTTTCCAGGCACACTTTAAATAATAGCCAAACAACCCAATGAGCCATTCCATCTGTTTTTATTTCAAATCAACTGAAAAGTATAAAAGTGTTGCATTTTGCTTTTATCTGCAGTCATCTTACCACTATCGAATACATATTTATGGAACGTCAACTGAGCTATGGAAAATGAACTTTTGAACAAATTCAGCGTAAAATTTATTCATGTAGCTGTTTTTGTTGAAGGCTTGCAGGTTCAAGTTGTGTTTATCTTCCCACAAACGATAGTATTTTCAAAACTGAAGACTACTCCAAGAAGGTTTTCCATTATGAATTTTATTGCTTGAAATAATGCAGCTACTTTATTTGGGACACCAGAGAGCAGATGAATAAATTTTGATAATATGCCACTTCCAAATCTATGGAAGAAAACCATAATCGCTAACGGCAGTTTCCCATCGTAACTGTTAGGAGCTTTTTTGATTTCATAAAATTTTCGAATTTGAAATCTAATCAATTTAAAAATTCAATCATTACATTTCAAAAGTAGATTTATAAATTAAGTTAAAATGAGATTTTTATAAAATAGCGTAAAAAAGTAATTTATATAAAATTAATTTTTAATGTTTTACATACAACAAATAAATAGATTTATTAATAAAGTAAATTATAATTTTATATGAGACGTAAAATTTAAATGTGAAAAATAGTAAATAAACTAGAAAATTATTTTGTAAAATTTATGTAAATATCAAACAAATCAAAAATTATATTAATTCATAAATTTTAAATTAAAATATAATTGACCAAATGAAAATAAAACTTTTATTAAAAAAGGGGATTAAATGAAAACAACTGAAAATAGAATTTTCGATTTTTTAAGAAATATAACTTAGTTTTATTTACCGAAATAGAAAGGTAATTTAAAAGTTTTTAATTGAATTAAAAACGTAATTATTATTGAAAATATAATTTTATTTTATTTAAAAAAGGGTAATTTAAAAGTTGTTAAATTAAACGAAAATTGCGATTTTTGTTTTATTTTTAAAAAAGTTATTTGACAAAATCTAAAAATAATTTTTAAACGATTATGAAAACGAAATGAAAATGTTATTTTATAGAATTGAGAAATGTAATTGATGAACGGTTAAACTTAAATGTATAAAAAAATTGAATTTTAATAAAAGATGCAACAAAATCTTTGTGACAAAATTTTAATAAATAACTCTTTAATGTAAACAAAAAAATATAAAATTTAAATTCTTAATAAATGAAATAACAATATCTATATTTATATCTATTTTTATTTATAATGGTTTGTGTAAAAAGAAAGTGTAAAAGTTCCTCGAAAATATTTGTTTAAAAAACTTAAATTGTTTTAGAAATAAAATTTAGCGTCATGAGTTAAATTTTGAATAATATTTGTGAATCTATCATATCTGAATACTATCAATCCATACTATCAATAAAATCCTATTTGAATACTATTTGTGATCTTCCTTACGAATAGGATTTGTCAACAATCTCTTCATCTAGTTCAGTGTCGAGCAACCGGTGCGCCACGCACATTTTTGTAAAATATTTAAAATCGTTAGTTATTGAAAAAGTTAATCAAGTATTGAAGTCGTATTTTTGCATCGTAGTAAAACACACAATAATTTTCGCACAGAGTAAAATCTGTTGGTTAAAAAACAGTGAAAATAATTTTTTTGTGGCGCTTTTTAAATTTTTTAATAGTATTTATTTATGTATTGTAATTACCTACGAGTAAATTTATAGTGAATCCCACAGGTGCGCCGCGAAAAAAAGTTTTAAGCTAAGCGCGCAGCAACTCGAAAAGGTTTGCCCGACATTGATCTAGTTCATAGTGAAATTCTTATTCTCAACCTGAGGGGACCCGAATGGGGCTTTAAAAATGTTGTTTAATAAAGAGTGAAACCTGCAGAGAATTCAGTACTGATAGTCACACAAAGTTTTAATTAAAAGTGGAACACTGAGGCTCAAGATACACAATGAAGGTTAATTTGTACACATTAGGTGGACATGCCAACAAAAGCCTCTTCAGAGACTTGTTCAACAATCAATACTTCTGCATTGATAACTTCGTTATTCAGCTCTAGCAAGATTAATACTATGAATTTAATCTTGAGTTCAGACCGAGCGACAGTCGTAGCTTTTATTTTAAAACCAAACTTTGATTCGACGAATTGACCAAAATCATTGATTCTGAGCCTTTTAGCAAGTTTCGAAGATATCACTGAAATCTTGCAGCTTCTATCAATCAACCATTTTATTTCCTTCGCTGCTCCAAATTCCAAGATCCTATTTTTCATTATGGTGTCTTTTAACGTTATTTCCTCCTGCTTGCTAATACCTGTCAATAGACCTACTAAACTGATTAATCATTGCAACAATACACTTTTCTTTCTCCAAGTTCTTCGTTCTTCCCGCGTAGTCATTGTTAATAATCTTCTTTTCTGGAATGTTTATTTTATTATTTCATTTTTATTGATTATGTAATAATTTTCTGCAATGTATTTTGCAACATTCTCTGCTACAGCATGAGATAATAGAGTGTATATTTGTAAGATAATGTCTTCTCCTTTCGACTTTGGTATCCAAATCTTTCCCGGATTCGTCCTTATTATGCATTCTTCAATCATAATTTTTTTATCTTTACATGAATTCAAATTCCTTTTAATTTCTTCTATTTATTCCTGTTGGTTATTGAATATCTCTAATGTGTCTAACACCTGTATCATTCGTGTCTCGATCTTCTGTATCTTTGTTTCTTCGTGAGCCATTAAGCATTAAATGCTTGTATCATGTTTTTCATTTTTTTCGATATTCAAGGTGTAAACCTGGACTTGATAGATAATTTATCCACGTTTGAGACTGTCGTGATCATTTTTGTTATCAACATAAATGAAATTACCTTGTGATCCCCCTCCAGGTAAATCACTTTCTGCACAAATTATGATTAAAATGTTTAACAAAAATATATTTGCTAACAAGTCTTTTTGAGTACTGGAGTGCCATTTCTCGTAGTTTTTCATAGATTGTGAACCGTATTGAATAATCCTCTCACATCCGTTCTTGTCTCTCTGGAATAATTCAGCTTCATTGGTATCAAAACGGTCATCTGTGTCCAAAATAAATTCATTCTCGAAATATGGGAATTCTAGAATCGGTGGTGTCGTTAAGGCCTCCTTCATTTCTGCAAACGCTACGTAGCATGTCTCTGTCCATAAAAACTTATTTTTGTTCAATCCACAAAGTTGCTCCAATATCTTGGCCTTTATGAGGGGTTAATTTTAAATTTTTATCTCGCCTGAATAGTTTATTATTTTTTTAATTTAAAGGGTAAAATATTTTTATGTTAATTTGCTTATTAAATATTTTAAAAAATTAAAAA
>MQRK01153208.1:0-10047 GCA_001938485.1 Girardia tigrina | reverse complement strand
TCTAAGTCCTTAGACTCGTTGATAAATAAGATTATGACGTATATGCCGTTGATGCTATAAATAGATGAGCTATCATTGGTTACAGATATGACTCACCATACCCAACCTGTGTGTGTGAGTGGTGCGTACAGCCAATATTCCACTGTTTACTGTAGACATGGACAGTAACGCCGAATATCACAGCGTGATAAAATTTCTGCTCCTGCGCAATACTAAAAGCTGCGATATTTTGCAGCAGTTGCAGGAAGCTTACGGTGACCAGTGCCCATCATGTGCAACAGTGTATAATTGGATTAGACTTTAAACATGGCCGACAATCCGTTTTTGATGCTGAGAAATCATAACGACTGTGTGAAATTTCTCTGAGCTTGTTGCTCGCTGGCGCTAGTGTGTTTATGTACACGGCACATACATTGAGAAATGATTTATTTTGATGTCATATACTGATTCTGAAAAAATAAAGTTAATTGGACTTTGCTTTCTTGTCGAGTATAAGGACTTATGGATCGCACCACGTATTTTACAGGGTATAAAGTTTCAGGAAGAGAATGAGCGAATAAGTGTTCTGGTACACAAATCATACTTGTTGCAACAACACATCATATATCTCTCCTGGTTTTAATAATTTTTATTGTACTTTATCCATCTAACATGAAAATATTTCAGTGAGTATTGTCATTTTTGTCTGAGTCTTAATTTCAGAACTCGTGTACCGCAGTGTCATCCAGTTCTTAGTTTTAAAGAAGAAACAGTGTAGTCTTTGATCTTCCGTAGTCGACAGAACTTGGGGGAGTTATATTGAAAAATGATGTTCGTCTTTCTATGTTGTAAAAATGACGTGTTCTGAGATGATGTTTTTCTCAGGTAAGGTAGATTATTAATTAATGCAATTAATTCTGTACCAAAAATTTATTTTTAGATTCACAGACCCTTTCTCATCCAACTTTATTAAAATCCATTTTTCTTTCCACTCCTTCAACTTTAATTAAAGGGCTCCATACCTTAACTGGGAATGTCATAATTAATAGATGAGGTTTCTTCAAACCTGGCACAGTTGAAAGAACACACTGTTCTCTCAAATTGCATTTTGCCAGACATCTTAGTCGAATTATGCCGTTAAGATTTCAGATTTGATGCAAATGCTAAAATTAATTTGACTGCATTGAGTGTGAGAAGTTTAATCTCAAAGATTAGCTCTTGGTTGGCTGTCAATTGTTATCTTTATCATATGTTTCCGTTACCTTTTGAAGTATAGAACGATAGAGTAAACATATCCTTTTCTCAAAAGGAAATTGATAGATGTCAATGATTTGTTTATGAGAATGGAATTGACAATGTTTAGTGCATTTTTACGTAATTTCTAAGAAAAATTAAATAAATTCATTTTAATTCAATTATTTATTGATAAAATGTTTTTTAATTATTGTATAGACGTGTATAATGTGTCAGTTTAATACATGAATCTCTAACCCCGTCGTCTTCTTTTATCCCTTGTACATAGATTTTACTTTATGATAATTAATTTATACATAAATATTCTTCTAATTCCCTTTGGTTTCTTTGTGGATATTACATTCACCACAAATAATGTTTTCTAATTGATTCAAATAGACCTCGTAAAAAAATCCGTCATCATTATATCATGAACTTATCCCACATCAACAGCAACTTATTAGGACTTATTGCTGCTTTCAGTTAAAAATCCGTTTTATTTATCATGAGTCGATTAAATACGAAAACTGAGTATTGTGCTGCACTCAAGGAATAGATATTCGTAATGACATTGGTTTGGTTGACAAAAGAATAACCTCATAGTCAAATATTTAACAAAAAGTTGCAAATATTTAAATGTGTTCAACACATAATAACCAATGTGCCTACAGACGCGATTGCAGACTCTACTGCAATATATTTCTATATTCATGTGACAAATAATTAATAAGAAAATATTTTCACCGTAATATGACTCCAAATTTACAACTCAAACGAAACATTTCATCATGTCCATCAATATTGAATAATAATTCCTCAAAGAAAGAATTTTCTACTCTATGTTATTATCTTTCAATGTATGTAAATTTATACATTGATATTGTTAGTTGCGTTTATATTGTTTTCAATATTCGAACTAAATCAAATTTTTATACACAAATATTATACACAAATTTAAACAAATTTTAAACTTCTTTTCTTTAAAAAATGTTATCATTGGTATTGTTGTTTCTTTCTTTTTTTAATTGGCATTTATTTCGCCTATTTCTTTTATTTAGTTAATCTTTTTTCTTCTTTCAAACTTTGATAAAATCATTGCAATTGTTTTTAATTAAATTATTGTATTTGAAATTGAACACATAAAGACGCCATTTTAAGAAAAATAAATTTTTATCAAAATTAATTTCGGCGGTGTAGCCGTTATTGTCAGGTCATAAAGAAATTATAGATTTTAAAACTGCATATATAGATAAACAGTGATTATGTAATTGATGAATTAATATTAACAGAAATAATTTTAAAATTCTAAATTTGAATTAATGAGAGTGAAGCACATATCAGATTTTTAGATCGTAAAATTAATGTGCAAACATGCCTTTCGACAATATTATCGAGTGTTTTTAGGTTACACAATTGTTTGACGATTATATACTCATTGCTTGTCTATATAAAAAGATTTAAATTCATAATTTCTTTATGGCCGACAATAAAGGTTATACCGTCGAAAATTTTTTTTTCTTAAAATAGCGTCTCTGTATTCATAAATGAAATGACATTATTTTTAATTATTTGAATAATTATTTTAGTCACTTAACAGTTTTGCCCGAGCGGTGCTCGGGTGGCTCATATTCTGCCAAACATACTGATTTTCGCAAATTTATACGGGTAATTGCTTACACAAAATAAACCCGTTAAGTTTTTTCGATACTGTGTCGCAAATCGTTGATTTGAATATATTCAACAAATTATAACGAAAATTATGCAATTTTCCGTCAATTTTTACATAAAAATCGATCCGTTAAATTAAATATTTTAAAATGTGTTTATATTTTTCTATTATTTACTGTTGAATTATACATTTATTTAACTTTTTGAATTATTTATTTTTAGTGTTTTTCTTAAAATATTTTTCAATTGTTATGTTTTTTCCAATATTTTAACTGAATGTATGTAAATGTTTTGTTTGATTATTTAAATTACTTTTTCATTTTTATGTTTTAAAAATTAAAAAAATAAATGTTTCTATTTTATGTGGTTTTAAATTATCTCTTTAGCGCATTTTCTCGTGAAAAAAATGCGGTATTGTATTCATCATGTCCGTATATGTATGTATGTGTTTATTACAGCAAATTACGGGTATCGGGTGCGTCCAAGGCCCCATAAACTATATATTTTTGGATAGGTCTCGTCAACAGCTATAGTAACCCAAGGACAGTCAAGGTCAAATGTCTAAATATGGCCTAAATTTCGCAGTTTTACTCTCGTAGGCTTGCATAATGAAAATGCGCTATACGTCACTCATCGCAGTGAGTAATGATCTATATTTTTTAATTTTGATACATACTTTTACAAATATTGAATTAACACGTTTTAATTTTGGTAATTTCAAATTACCCTTTTCTTTTGAATTTCAAATATGGTTTCAGGATGTTTGAATCTAGTTTTATTTAATTTTTGAAATTATAATATTAAATTAAAATTTTCTAAAAAAATATTTGGCGAGATGAAATTTTAAATAACTCCTCTTAAATAAGTCCTCTTCCAGATGAAAAATATTCCTAATGATGAACTCTTCAGAATTAAGGAGTCAATTACAGTTTATGCGGAAAACCGTTTATATCCCGGCATTACATCGTACATCAAGATCCACCAATATGATTTTTAGTAGAGACAGTATTAATTGTGACCCACAGAGCTCACCAAATACGTTTGATTCCCCATGAGTAAAATTTTCTTCTACAGTTATCATACTTGTTTGATATTTACCCGCAAATATTAATTGTGCCATAAGTATTTTTAAAAGAAATAAATTTACAACTATCGGGGGTCAATCTGATTTTACCTTCATAGAAGTAATCAAAAAAATATTAAATGTTTTAATCGACAATATATACTAGTTCATATGGTTTCTTAAATTAGTCAAATTCAGTTTGATCCAATTAATCAAAGTGTGATCGTCTGAGTAATCAACTGCTGATCAAACAAAGTGTATCTGACATTACAAATTACGACATCAAACAGAGCTAGAACCAGCGGTAGATGAGCACTGTGCTACCAGAGTCGCTCACCCCCGTACCACTAGCGTACCTTATCATCTTGACCATTCCAATGTATCTTTCTATCTGTGATCGCCGGACATTCACGCTGATTCATAACATTATTCCTTGATCTATTACATGTCATACAGTTATTATTCATACATTAAGCTCTCTAATTTTAGACTTTCACAATCGGTTCATAGTTCAACAAATGTCATTTGAAAAAAATGAACACCGTATTGAAATGATCCAATTCAATAAAATCTTCCTGGAAGAAGGTTCACTTGTCAAAAAGGATTGTACTCGTAAAACAACACTAAATAGTACTTTCATCTAATAGATAAACTTACTTGAGTCAAATGTAACTATTTAAATAAAAAACTATAATCAAAAGCTCGTTGACCGTCTTATCCTTCAGTAAACGATGTACATATTCATTGAAATCAGCATGAATATAATGAAAAATATCAAAATACTAACATGTAAGAATCTCCATGTGTGTCACCACAAGAGGATGGAGTTGTGATGGAAGAAAGGTGGTCGTCTTGGTCAATTAGTTGCACAGACACTGGCTGAGATGAGGTATCTCTCTTACATCGAACAAGAGGGCTTTCGTCAATTAGAGCAGACGGTCGAGAAGGAGCAGGATTCCGCAATGAATGGATTCTGGGTTATTATTTCTATTAAATAGATTCAACAATGATCAGTGTTTACCTAACTGGAGGTACAGGGGGCTGCTCTTCAGTCATACTCGGAAAACTATTAACAACTTGTTCAAGAGGAATAGGGGCGCTGTTTTTACGAGACAAGGCGGACATTTTCAAACAGTTTGTGGAATCATTTTGATGAGGAACTGGATATCGCTTCTTTGGTGTTAGGGAATTAAAAATACTATTAACATTTGCGGGAAATGAATTAAGAGACCTTTCAGGTGGATGTGAAACAACTTTATCGGTTAGCCGATCATATGATTCCAGCTGCTCCTTTAGAGCAACTACTGGTGAACCGGATCTGGAAGAAGAATGACTCATAATCAGTAAAAATGACCAACAAAACCTACTTGAGAAGATCAGCTGATAAATCTCTACTGGCTCGGAAAGACAGTCTCTCAATGACAGCTGATATTTTGTTTGATTTGTGATCTGACTTTTTGCGCAATAACGGTCTGGTAATTTCAGGAACTTGATTGGTACTGTTGGCAGTATTTGACTTCTTTTCAAGCGAAGAATGAAGATTTATCGGCCCCTGATTAATAGTCTGATCTTCACTGTTTGGACTTGGTATACACAATGAGAGACGCCTCACATAATGTTTTTCAGACACTAGTTCCTCGATGTGTGGCGTAGATATACGCTTTAGCCTACATAATATTTTTTTACTCGTTTCAGTGCATTATCTACTGACCTTGTGTCCAAATCATCGTATAGATTATTGGAACATCGACTTTTCACTAATGATTCTTTGGGTTCCGATGAATTGTCCTCCGGCATCGTCTTACTAGGGGTTTCTCCACTCTTTGTTAAATTCTCGGATTTTTTCGTTTTACGTTTGTGGTTGAGGTCCTTAAATAAAGACCCAATATATCGATTGATGGTATCGGCCTGGATAAAAGAGATCATATTCAATGTGTACACTAAACAGCTAGAACAACAGTCATGTATTAGTGATATAATGGTAACGACAATTAATTTCATCTTTAATATCGAAATTCGTATCCTTAACGCGCTCTCAACACGTGCAGAGAATTGAGTGGCCGTATAGTAACATGGTGGCCCTGTTCATTTTGCAATCAGTTCGCCCAGCTGGAACAATATCCGGCCTTACTAAAGAGAAATACAAGATATTCTCCGTGACAAAGATAAACTCGGATTAGTGTAAGAACAAAGTGAATAGATAGGTGTGATGTTCCTAATGGAGCGTAGGAATAACGTATGATCAGGACCCCGAATGCATTCTTTATGAAATATGAACAGGTTTCCTGACGCTCAGATGGCACAAGAGTGCAATGTGCATCCAACTATTGATTAGCTATTCAAATGCACCGTCGAGCACTGATTAAATCATGATTAATTATGTAGAGCCGCGCAAACAGTCATTCGGTGCAGGTCAGGTCGCATCGCGGGGGGTAATGCGCCACATTCCAGAGATAGTGTTGGCATGACACTATCAACTTCCTGTCGTAGATCAGTCGGTAAGTTTTAGGAATCCAATCAGCTATTTGACACTGATTGAAACTTCTTTAATTAATAATTTTAATTTCTCTACTTACAACATTAATGATATTTCACCTGCAACCTTTCACAGACCTTCGATAAGATGGATCAATATTTAAAAGGTTTTTTCACATCGCACCATCGCTGTAGCACATTGGCACTTGAAATCAAAATAAATACGATTATTGCAAATTGAAATGAATTTCAGGAGACAACAATAATAAAAACAATAATAATACTGTAATAACATACCGAGTCCCAAGAGTTCGCTGGCATTGTTAAGTAAACACAATCAAGGTTCACAAAGAACAAGACACGTTTTACTGACAAAATACGTATTTGTGTATAGAGATCTTGATATTTTCATAGTAAATTAGGCCGTCGACAAATCAAATCATAACAATAGCGATCATAAAGATCATTTATGATTGAGGGACGGTCTAGGAAGGCAAGGAGGCTCACTCGAGAGTGTGGACGATGATGGACTGGAAGAGAAAAGGCGATGGAGGGACTAGGAGTGTCGTGGAGGGACCGTCGGAACTTTCGACTAATTGAGATTAATAACGTTATTACTCTTACATTGTCTTTTTAACCGGGCAATCAATACAGATCCTGCATTATTTTACTACCATCCCTCACAGCTCGAACGATACAAGACAGTCCCGAATTGTCAAGTTATTTTTTATTTATTAACTACATGACAAACTATTTCGCAGAAAATCTTTACTATAGAATTTCTTTCTTTTCCGTAATACAATTATGCTCTCCTTGGCCTTTGGGCCAATATATTCAACTAACATCGCTACTGCTCACAAAGGGAGAATGGGATTACTAAACACAGTATTCCGATAGCATTTTTCTACGAGCATCATTTAAATGCAAAACTTAATAAGACCGTGTGACGTAAATTACAAATATTGATAATAATGTCCATAATATTCTCAGAAAGCAATGGCTTCTATAAGTACAGAATAGTTTATCAGTAACAATTGACTTGCTCTATAAAACTGCCAACTCACATTTGGTCAGAAGTTGTAAATATCAAATGTTGCTAAAAGATAAGTGCAGACCACTGAAGGCAGAGGCAGTAGTAAACGGTGCAATCCATCACAGTAATGGTGCGGTGGTTAACGGCTCTCTGTACACCCCTTGAAGTTATGGACCAATAGCACACCCTACCATTCCGAGTACTCAACCTAAACTTCAAAAATGTATACAACCCCTATACAAAACGTACAATAAAGAACGTGTCATAATTTTAAAACCATGTACCGAACACTAGAATGTTATTCCATTACTCTTCTCAAGGTTAAATGTTTTGGCAGACAGTCAAAACATGACCCACAGTTTTAGGTAAGCTTTATTTAATATAGTTATTTAATATAGTCTTATTTGCACTTTTTAAGTAAAGATTTTCTTGTACTGCTTAGAATATATACTGACGGATTGGTACGAATATTTGAAGAATGTATGGCGCTTTCTTTTGATAATCTATCTAGTACTGGTGCGGAATTTTGTCTCATTTACTATGTCTCATCAGAAGGTTTCCGTCGAAGTGTTCTCACGTGAGAATCATCAGCAGAGAAGACGGAAGGTCTGTCTGATAGTCGCGGTATCGCGCCTACATATACGCGACTATAGAAATGAACAATGACCTAGAGCAGACTCAATAGAGCCAAAGATTTCTCATTAACATTTCCAAATTTTTGTGACTCAGACCCTTTGTGAAATTGATCAAGTAGTTTACTAATTTCAAATAAGAACTCTTTAGTCTTTTCAGTCTCTCGTATGGCTTACTATTATTGTTGGTATTAAATAGACTCTTCAATTGATTACAGACCTTCCGCTGTACATTCGCTCATGTTCTATACACATTCGGATGAAGGATGGCAAGAATCAGTGATCCGATCTGATCAAAGAGATCATCAAGAATGAAGTTTTTGACATTCGCGATTTCGTTTATTTCAGCAAGTACCATTACAATGGAATGATCGCATAAGGTGTATATTTTAATAGATCTAGTTGTGGTAGATAATAGTTGATCGTGTAACACAGAACACATACGATTATTGGAAGCGGCAGCAGCGACAACATTCGGTATGATATTCTGACTGATTCTTCACTCTAAATACCAGACAAATGCACTCTGTCTCGATTTCCCTCCGTCAGTTGGGACCGATATTTCCTCGTGATTGGGCATTAGACAGACTACAATCACACATGGCTCATCCCCACCACCCTTACCATCATTACATCCCGTAATGAAATACTTATTCGACGATCGCTGCCGTGTCTCAGTCTGATGATCTGTCTGTCTGTCTGTGTGGTTATCAAAGTGAATCTGGTGCAAAAGGTGACAGACATTCGCAGAGAATCAGGTGAAATGAAGGCGGCAGTGGTGTGCATTCAGAGCTATCGTGGCGAATGATGATTGATTGACAGAAGAAGCGACAGTTCAGTGGTACTGGGCGCGCACATTCACACGTATCACAACTAGTGGCGTGACGGAGTCCCACATCAATTACCTGCAGCAATTCACACATCGACACCATGCATGTGCGCCAACGGTGCATTGTCGTCACCCACGCCATTAAACAAAATCATCGACAAGCACAGCACAACACGCTCACACACACGCATACCTCATAGTACCATAGCATACACACAAATAAACAGTAAGCACTGACCTCCTCGACTGAGCCCAGTCGAACAATATGACAAAACTGTGAGCTGCCGCCGCTGTCCCCTGCGGACCGGGCCACCATGGCGAACTGGCAACTGCTCCGATCGCATGCCGTGTATGATATGCGGTGAATCGAGTGAGACATGATCAGCACCTAAAGATTATGGTTTCATTTAAATGTACATGTCTTTATTTATACAAGTGGTCTGTGGCGATGTAATGCCAGAAAATTTTCCCATTAATCAACTGGATTAAGTCCCACGGAAACTATCCCATCCATCCCACTCTTATATCCACGATGACCCTTATTCCTATAATAGGTTTTTGTTTCAAAAGTGACACGGATCATATTGTCCGACGCACATAAATTCCCGGTCTCAAATAATTGTAAAGATTTATAACGGAGGATAATAAAACCACAAGTCTGGTAAGAAAGAGTAGGGACTGTCCCTTGCAGTTGATTGTAAACGATGCGTATTTATGAAATCACTTCTAGTCGATGGAACAGTTGCTTTACATAATGTATTCAGAGAACGGTCAGACTCAGGCCAGTGGAAGAGACTCTCCACCTCGGGGGTCCAACTCCTGGCTCCTTGCTTGCAACCATAGCCATTGCCTTGTATGTATACAGAATACGCTTGCACCAACATCATTAATGATACATATAAATGATATTGAAGAAATGTGAGAACAGAGACTTAACGAGTGGTGCTATAACGGGAGTAGCGGAGGTTTATTGGAAAGCGTCCAGGGCGTATAATTGGAAAATGTAACAATAAAGTTTTTTTTATAATTATTTTGAATTACTGTTCGAAACGTTGTTCAGTGCGTTACTATTATTTGAATTATTTACTTTACACTATACACTTATTCTTTAGTGAATCATAAACAGTCCAGTCTC
>MQRK01153203.1:0-17372 GCA_001938485.1 Girardia tigrina | reverse complement strand
TATCTTTTATTTACGCAAAAATAAATATTTACAATAAAATAATTAAAATAACAAACGCAAAAATAAATAAAATAAACACAAAAATAAATAAAATAAAAACATCAAACACATCCCCAACAGGATATTCGAGTTTATCAGATCACAGCTTGTTTATTTTCAAACTCTAAATCTTCTAAACGAACGATAACCGTAAACAATTGAAAGTTATAATGATCTACTTCTCCTACAGGATACTATCGATCAGTACTTTCAATAGAGGAATATTAATCGAATAAATAAAAAAAAATAAAAATACACTTTACGATTCTTACTTCTTGTAATTTTAGATTAGAAATTTTTTGGGCAAACTAAACTAAATTTGCTGCTGTTTATATAGTGTTTTTCATCGGCCTTGAAAATTGATAGAATAAAACAAAGACCAAAATATTTTTAATTTTCAATTCCAAATTTTGATAAACTAAATATTATTTTGTTTAAAATTAATAATTTTATCAAAAGTGTTCATAAGTATTTTCGAAACCCTAACAATATTTGCAAAACATACAAAATTACAAAATACAGGTTTAAAAAATACAATGGGAAACATTTTTCCAATGGCAAAACATAACATATACAAATATATAGACATGTATGAAACATTTTATTGGCCGCTGGTACTTGGCTGCGGATCATTGATGTCGTCATCTGAGGCAGCAGTTGGGGTTACCGGAGTTGGTTTTTTCATAAACATTGTGAGCTTTGTCTGAATTGTTTGTTTCTTCTTCATAAATTTCACGATACGGACGAAACACATCATGCGCCATCCGTTCAATTCTTGCAAATCGTTCGATGTTTGGGTCCATTGCACTGAAATGTATAAGAAGTTTATTCAGTAAAGATAAACCTTCTGATAATCCCTTAGTGGTGAACTTTCTTTCTGGCTCCTCCTCTTCTTTCTCTGCTTCTCTTCTTTCTTCTTCCAGTTCGATTAGCTTTTCATTTGTAAGTTATCCGGATTCTTTGTCTAGCAACTCTTTGACATCTTCCATTTCACACTCCAAAGAAAAGTCTTTAGCGAGTTTTACTATTTTTTTCGTTCGATTTCATGTTCACTGTGAAATCCGTCAAAATCATTAACATAGCGCTTAACACAATTTTTCCAGATGCTATTCATGCACTTTGTCGTCACAGCCTCCCAGGCCGTACTTGATATTCATCAAAATGTTGTAGTGTTTCCAAAAATCTCGCAATGTTAGTTCTGAGTCAGCATCTATAGCGGATATTGCTTGAGCGAATGTGGTTCGGATATAGTTGGCCTTGAATGTAGCAATCGCACCTTGGTCCATTTGTAGTACATTGTTTGTCTGTTTGATTGCTACTGAGAACCCTCATGATGATTACTTTCCTTCAATTTAGTGTCTCTCTCACGATGAATATAGGGTCCTTTCTGAATATTTGCTCTTGGTTTAGCGAGTTCGCTCTGACCTCCGGAACTCCGTGTTTCTTTGTTGTTGTTTCCGTGTTGTATTGCTGCCATTGAACCCTGTAATAAACCCTTTTTAATCCCAAAATACCTGCGGCTTTATTCGATCATTTCGGTCAGGGGTTGGTCGCCGTCCCGTTCCAAATCCACCTGCAACTCGAAAGGTAGTCCAGTCTTTGTTAGATCGTCGACCTTCGTTGCTAACATCTTCACCTGAGACGCATATTCATCGATAGTCTCGCCATCGTGATACTGTAAGTTTATTAATTGACTGTACGCAGAACGTCTAGTCAGGCCGAACGAATTGTTTAATATCTTGAAGAACCGATCGCAGCTGCTTTGCGTCTTCTCGTCCGATTCCAACCCCCGATAGTAAAAAGGGAGATACGGGGCTGGATCAGTAATCTTCTAAATTTTCATGATCATTTCAAATTTATTCTGCCAAATCTCGAAATTGATGCTTCCATCAAATTTCTCTAAAAACTCCAAAACGATTTTCATATCATTCATTATGCCCGGATAGCTTGTAACACCCGAAAAGTTTATTTTCAAAACAATGTTTAATTGATAATATTCAAACAAAATATTTATCAAAAAAGCAAATATTAAATATTTCAAATAATTAAAATATCTAATATCCAATATTATCAATGTATTATGAAAAAATAAATTACTTGAGAAAAAATCTTAATTTATTAAAAAAAACAAAGTATATCACAAAAAATAAGAATTACACTAAAACCAAAAGGTAGTCAGACCCATACACAAAAACACAAATACATTTACAAGAGATAGAAGAAAATAAAATTGTCTTTTGTCATGAGTGTAAAAAATAAAGTGTAAAAAACTGTGAGGTTATTATAATAATGATTCTTGATTTATTCAGGTTGGTCAAAAGAATATGGATGGCTTCGGCATCTGTTGTCATTTATGAATATCATTCGAAAAAATTCGGTCGAACTGGATGACGATATCGGGACGATCGTTATTTGCGGCAACAGGGAAAAAGTATTATCTGTCTCATTATCAGTTTGTTGCAACACTTGTAAATTAAATTGAATCAACAACAAATAAATAAATTCACATATCAAATTCCACCGGGAAAATTTATTAAAATATTGGCAAAATTCAACATCAATGAATCGTGTTATCGATTTTCAAACTAAATACTTAACCCGGCACTGCTTATTATTTTATTATTAGATCTTCCTTTAGATTTATTATATTTCAATGTTCTTCTATTTTTCATTTTCTTAATTTAGTAATTTCTTAGAAAATGATTTTTATCTAATTTTTACGATTAAATTGATTTTTTTTCGTTTTCTTGTTGGTGTATATTTGTTAATGTGGTACTCATGAAATCAACATGAACAAATGGTGAAATAACAAAAAATCAATACATAGATAATAAATGTAAAATAAAAAAATCGTATTTGTTTAAATAATTGTGAAAACGCGAATGTATGAAATCAACAACAAACATGTCTTTTAAAAAGTCTCATTATCTGTTTGTTGCAACACGTGTAAATAAAATTCAATCAACAGCAAATAAATAAATTCAGATATCAAATTCCGCCTGGAAAATTTATTAAAATATTGGCAAAAATCAACATCAATAAATCGTGTTATCGATTTTCAAATGAAATACAAGCTGAATTCGATCATGCATTGCGCAGTTGTGATCATAGTGTATTATAAAATAGTATCATTTAATTTACGCCTACCGCAGCTGTCTATCAAAAGTATCTTATAGAAAATAGTGTGTATTTAACTTAAACAACATTGTTCTATTTATTGATAAAATATGTTAAGAGATGTTATGATTCATACCTCTACATTTTAAGTGATGAAAATTCATTTTTATAAGATTTTGACTTTTTATTATTCAACATGCTAAATTTTAACTTTTTTTAATTCTCAGGCTAAATTTTGACTTTATGGCATTTGGTTGCCTAATTATTACGAATTTAATTTTACACAATTTTTGGAAACGATTTTTATTGATAAAAAATTCGGGATAAATATTTTGTAGAATCAGAGTAGTGTAAAAATAAAAAAGAGAAGTTGTCTAATTATAATTTAAAATTTAACCGTTTTGTAGTTAGATGTCAATTTAATTAAGAAGCAAATTAGGAAATGATTAAAATACACAATGTTGCGTCCGTTGCAACTCCAAAACAAATTACATTGAGAAATAATTACAATCAAGTTCAAATCAACGAACTCAAAAAATAAAAACGAAATTCAAGCTATCAATACGTATTTATTATAGGATTATACAACTCTATAAGCAGTTGTATACAAAGCTATAATCTCCATTTCTATAAAGTAAAGAATTTTTAAGATTTAAAATTATTTTAATCAATTTATTCAATTCAATTTAATTATGTAACTAATGATTTCAATGACTTTGAGATTCAAATGAATATTTTTAAATTTATAGCACCATTGAAAGAACGACAATACGTTACAAAGGAAAAACAACACAGTCATGAGGCTGATAAAAAGCAGGAAATACATCATCAAATAAATATCCACTGTAGTGGATTTACACGAAAAAACATTCAGTCGAATGATTAAGTCATGAAAATGATTGTTTTTACTCCTGCTGGAGAAGAATGCACAGTTGGGAAGATGTTGAGCTATGTATATTTAATGAATTTGCTTGCTATAACTCACTTATTCAGAAGGACGTTGAACAATTTATCAGAGAACAAGTGGTTGATTTTATGGAGTCAAGGATTTCAAGGAAAATTTCAAATATTGATGGACTTAGCAGTAAACGTTTGAGTATAACCCAGAATGAGCGAAATAATTTAGAACGAATAAATGCTAGAGTAGTGTTTCCATATTCTAACACGGTTTAAAATTATGGACGACGTGTAATGACATAAGGTAAATGAGGTTTTGTATTTTCTTCGAAGAAAAAACATTGCATAAATATTTCATACATTATTCACCAGAATTAAACCCCATCGAATAATGTTTTTCGATGACTAAATCAAAATTTTATTCTTGTAGGATTTAGCACCCTTTATTCATAAATTTATACATTTGATTATAAATTACACCAAAACTTTATCCACATTTTTATAAATCAAAATACGATCAATGAAATCCAATTTGTAAAGAAACAAAAATCAAAATCTTACTCTAAAACTAAAAGTTTAAAATAACTGCGAAATTTGAAAATTGTAAACAAAAGGAAATAACTTTTGTCTCGTGTTTTCTTTATTTCGATGCTTATTTGATAAAAGCCATTCTCTTGTTGATCCCACCAACGAAATCACGACAAGCCTGGAGCAATCAAACTTTCTCAGGTTCCTCGAACCTGAACCTCAAATGAACCAATCTGCTAAGACGAGCGAGACAAAATATCAGAACCAAATCAGTGAACTACAACACAGGTAGCAGAATCACACCTATCAGCGTCTCTCATCACTGAACCAAGTATCGCTAACTGCCATTGAATTGAAACAGTAGTCAAAGAGAGAGCATTTCCACATACCGGAAGTATATCGCGGGACGAAACAGATAGAATTTAATATGGTCACCAATCTTTCACATTATTTAGCAACATCCCGCTCATATAAACTACGGGTTGTGGTAATTCTTTTCGGAAACTTAAGTCTACAAAACACTTTTACGTAAGACGAATGCTTTGCCAACGACAAATTAAGCTATATTATATTAAAACTGTCAAACATGGTGGCAAGACATAACGGTATGGGAGCCATTAAGACAAATGGTGAAAGAATGTTGATTCGTTTTTCGCATAATGTCGAATATCAACGTGTTTTAAATACCCTTTTTCACAAGTGATAAGATCTTTCAACATGGTGATCCTTGTCCTCGACCGAAGAGTACAGAAAACTTTTTACCAAAAAATTAAATCTACTTTATAAATAATTGACCACCATATCACCTGATTAAAATTTGATTGAAAATATATAGACATAATATATAAAAAAAATAAAATATATAGAAATATAGAAGATTTTAAAGCCATAATATGATTTGACATGAATACTATAAAATCCAAAATGATTGTGTTCTTTACCTTCAAAACATCTTTATAACAATTCAATATTGAATATAATAAAGTTTTCTCGAGTCTTATACTCAAATGTTATTATTAAAACGTTTTCTTTATATATAAAACTTATGATCAACTGACTTCTAACCTATTTGCATTTATTTTATTATTAAAACAATTTTTCAGTAATTTGAAATATTGGTCAATTATTATTTTTACGAAAACAACAAGTAATTATAATATAAATAAATTATTTTTGCATAATTATGTTCACTTAAAATTTAATTTTTTACATAATATCGGTACTATACAAGAATTTATATTGGTAAACTACATCAGCTTTTAGCTTTGTTAGAAGAAATAGTTTAAAATAATATTTTAAATGTCACTCTTGATTGAACACGTATTCACTCTTGCTACTTCAAAATACGGAAATTTTAAAAATTTTATGTCATGGTATATGTGATGTATTTGAGATAATTAGATTGAGACAATTTAGATAGTTTTATAATTGTCAAATAATAAGTCATTTTCAAAATATTTGTTAATTATGAAAATAAATCAGGGCCCAAATATTAGTACAATCAAAAATAATTAATCGTTCCCAAATTAACTAAAAAAAAATAAATCGTTTCCAAAAATTGTGTAAAATTAAATTCGTAATAATTAGGGCAACCAAATGCAAGTCAAAATTTTCAAAAAACTAAATTAATAAGACATTACTTTTCAATTTTTATTTACTAATTATAAATTTAATAAGGTAACTTTTAATATTTTAAATAAATATTAAAATACTTAAATACTTTATTTAAATAATATTTAATTTTTATGTTTATAATATTGAGGCTAAAACGTAATTGGTACCGACTTACTAAGTATTTTTAAATTTTTATTCTCAGTTTAATCCTACATAATTTATTTTTAATTTTTAGTTTAATTTAATGCCAAATGCTAAAAATAGTTTAAACACTTTGCATTGATATAGAAAATATGAAGATGGTGGAAAATCCACCGAAATATATTGAGAAAATAAACTGTGATTTTAATGGCATTCCCGATTTTACTAAAAAATTGCCATTATTTTTAAATTTCTTATTAAGATATTTTAAATGTTTGTCTTTTGCTTAATTATGCTGCAAAATTTATGTCTTCTGCTAGAAATTCATTAAAAATATTATATAAACAGCTTTTACATGTTACATATGTTTCACAATGTTTGAATTGTTTTATATTTTACATTTTGTAAAGTTAAAATATTTTTCAAATGTTATTTTTCAATTTTTAAATACTCTATTTAATTTTTTAATGTAATTTAAAATTTAATTAAAAATGTACAGATTTAATTTTAACAAATTAGATTTTGATAATTAAATAATATAATATTAATTTTCTCCAAAGTCAAATAGCGGAAGTAGTTTGAATAATTGTTGTAATGACAATTCAATTTGTGATATTAATAAATGTTCTAAAAATCGCGTTGATGCTGTTCATAATGCACAACGATGCACAAATAATTCGCAATATTATGCGGAGAAATTGTCAACTGTCAAAGAAAATTTTGAAAGCATCAATAATGAAGAAGTTCTTGTTAGCTCTGAAAAAAGGTCTTTAAATCCTCAAACCTTGAAAATAACTTTTGTGACTAACTTCTCAGTACAAATCTGTCAAATTTGGCAATCAAAATGAAAGGAGACAAGTTTTCAATTGCAATGGTACTGAATAAAATCGAAAGAATTGATTTCAAGGGTTGGTCAATATATCAAAGCTAGATTCAGAATAAATGACATTCAAGAAATCAGAGAAATGAAAAATGACAATTGTTGTGCACCACAAAAATTGTTTTATTGAATTCCGATTTATTAGATGCAAAATGTTTACAAACACGATGTCTGCCACGGCAAATAGCGCCCCGTTATTATTCGCGATTATTCGCCTCCTTGGATCGCTCTTGTCGACCTTTAACCTCCGCGATTTTCTGCGCTCTGTTCTCTCTCGTTTTTGTATATGCGCGAATTTATCCATTATTCAAATTCTTTGTCGATCAAATCGAATAATAACAATTATAATTATTCATTCAGTGGAAACAGCGCCAATAATTGCGTACATTCTAAGTGAAAATTCGACAATGTCAGCGATATCGATTTGATGTTGACAAATGGAAACGATCGCTTCAATAATAACGAAACGAATTCCGTAGCGGCGATCGCAATCAGCAATCTGCAACCACTGCATTGGCTGCAGAAAGAGCACATCAGCCGCGCACCGAGACCGGAAATTCAGCGATACTTTTGCGAGTCACGGAGAAATGACGACATGCTGGGCACTGAGGCAATGTTTCGGTCGCGACACTCCCACGACAATCATCAGTGGTTTATGAAAGGTTGCATGTTTTTCGATTCTCAATTCACTTTTCAAAAAAATGGAAATTTTCTTGATTCAAATATTGAGAAGTATATTTTCTCGCAAAACAACTCTTTTATGCTATAAACTTTTCACTTTTCTTTATTATATAAGTGTAATTAAAAATTTAGGTTAATGATTTTTTTTATTATTATCATTCTTTTGTTAATAATAATTTATTATTTATCTTTTTTAAATAAATGAAGCTAATTTTTTTGTAAACAATTATCAAAAATTAACTGTTCTAAATTATTTAAAGTTAAATCAAAATAAATTTACAAATTTAATATCAATATAGTCAATTTTTGATATTTTTAGGTCAATAAAGTCAATTTTTATATTTTTTAAGTCAAAATATTGGTTGCCCTAGCAATAATTACATTTTGAAGAAACTCTATAATTTTCGATTAATAAGAGCGAGACATTTGACTCAATTATTTCAAACCGTCTCGGTAAAAAATACCACTCACTGATTATAGATAAAAATTACTAATACATCTTTGCTGGGGTTTTCAAAATAATCAAATAATTTTTTAATTATTATTTTTTTAAAATTTATTTATCATATTTATACATATTAAATTTATATTATATTTACGCAGCGTTTTATGTCACATGTTTGAGGGCACTTTTGACGAAGTTTTCACATTGAACGGAAGCGGTTTTTATTCTTTAAACCGTGTGCCATTCAGTGTCTAAAATTAGATTTTATAGCACCCTTATTGAAAATGATAGAATAGTTTCCATCAAAGAAATTTGCGTGTGTTGATGTGTTCATGAAAAAAAAATCGGCAACAGTTGCTACATATAACAACATTTCTGCTGTGTATTTCAATAAATAACTAGAAATTTAAGCCTGGATGATGAACCTCGATCTGCTAGACTCATACAAATGGATGAAAACGTTTTATTGGAAAAAATAGAATAGATCCCAAAATTAACAATATCTGAATTATAATATTCCACTGGTATAAAGAACAAGAACAGAGAGAGGGAGTATTTGTACCGCATAACCTTACCGAAGAGAACAAAAAATTTTTTTTAAAAATAGATTTACTTATTTCTTTTTACAACGGATTATTACCGGAGACGAAAAGTGGATTGTATATGACAACATAAATAAGAAAAAAGCAATGGTTGTCGAAAAATCAAAAGCCTTCAGCAACTCCAAAACCTGGGTTATCCTTCAAAAATATTTTTTTTTGTTGGATTACAAGGTAATATTTTTTTATGAAACGCTAAAACCAGAAAAAACTGTCAATGCAGATCTATACTGTTAGTAGTTTTGTGGTCGTTTGAATGAAAACATCATGTAAAACGACCTAATCTGGCAAACAGTAGTCTTACACCGCAATAATGCTCGACGTCATTCAGCAAAGACCTGAGAAAAATTTTCTGAGCTTGGATTTAATTACCTCAAACATCCTTCCCCAGGTTCCGTCGGATTATCATTTCTTTCTTTCGATGTAAGACTATTTGAAAGAAAAAAAACTTCCTTTGATTCGTTTTACAAATCTAAAGAGAGCTTTTATAAAAAAAATTTTCGCTGCCAGGCAGGTGGCAAAAGGTTATAGAAAAAAAGGAATTATATTTTATAAATAAAATTCATTAAATATTGTATAATTTTGTTTAAGTTTAGTAAAAAAACCTTGAAACTACCCAGTCCCTTTATATATAAAAATAATAAGCATAAGCAATTCAGTGATAAACAGTTCAAATAAAAATACAAAAGCGATTTAAGTTTTTCAAAACAAAAAATTTACACATGATCGATTGTCTTTGGGCAATATTTAATTATTATATTTAACCCTTTCGCAGCGGCTTTCCGTTTTAAGTTATAGATAATTTTTGTTAAATATATAATGTTTATTCCGGTCTGAAATTTATTATTTAAAAGTTTTTTTTGGAAATTTATTCAGGGGGNNNNCTGGGGAGGTTGGGACAAATATATCCCATTCGTCTTTTATGATGGGTCATATATGTCCCAACAGCCTTTTGAAACATTCACTGGGACATATGTGTCCCAGCAGCTGCGAAAGGGTTAATATAAATAAGATTTTTTTAATTCTGAAGAACATTATTAATATCAGGTCGTCCATTTCGATGACGCAAACATGTAAGTTTTATTTCTCTCGAGCCTGGCTTGTATATTCTATTTTTAGAATAAAAATCCTGTTTTTAACCAATTGAAACAATATCCAAGCCAGTGACAGACTAAAAACACGTGCGTCACTCAATGTTGAGTTTTTACGGTTGCGGGTGTTAAGCAAAAGAAACAACGGACAAAAATAATGAAGCTTATTTCGATGTCATTGGTGGCTTAAGATTTAAAAATGGAAACGTAGATGGTGTCTCGTAGATGAAAAGTGGATCAGGACACCTTGAAAACGCTAGTGGAATCAGATCCTCGTCAAACAATCAAAGAATTATCGATAAAGATGGGTTGTTCAAGATCAGCAGTTCATGTCAATTTAAAAGAAATATTTAAAAGAAGTGGATAAAGTATAATAATCCCAATCGATGAAAATAATAGCTTTCTTCCGCACAAGCAGGTTTTTCGACTCATCAACAATCACTAACGTTAAAGAAAGTCCTTTGTGTAAAGGTTGGATATTTCACTATGAGTTGCTGAAACCTGGTAAAAGCATAAAGGCAGAGATCTACTGTATGAAAGAACAACTCCAAATGAAGCGATCGAATTTGATTCACAACCAAGGAAGAATCTTACAGCATGACTCTGCGAGAATGACGAACCATAAAATAAGCGAACTTGAACTTGAGTAAATTTAGTTATCCACCTAATTCTCTTGACCTTACGCCATCAGACTATCATCCTATCCGGCCTTGAAACATACGCTACGTGGTAAAAACTTAAAATCTTGAAGAAGTAAAATTTCACTTAGACAAGTTTTTCAATGAAAAAGCCAAGGATTTTTATAAAATAGGAATAAAAAAACTACGTGAACGATGGAAGGTGATAGAAAACGACGAGGAATATTTTATAAAATAAAATGTAGAAACTTTTTAAAACAAATATTATTAATATATTATATAAATATTAATATATTTTAACTGACATTATTATATCATATTGTTAAATATGCTATTAATTGCTCAAAATAATTCCGCTGCATATTATCGAAATTTTTTTATTGAAAATTTTTTAATCAAAATTTTTTTCATGAAATTTTTTATCAATAAATTCATTAAAGAAAAATTAAATACAACATCAGCCTTATCCCCTTTAGTAAGTTTCTTTATACATGTTAGGGGTTTATTTTTGGTGACTTAAAATTTTTGAATAATTAATTTGTAATATCATATTTATAATTAAATGAGTTCAAATAATTTATTTATATAAATTTTTAAAAATAAATATTTCGGATTAATAATAAAAATTATAATTAAATTTTAATCTATTGGACAAGACTTTTTTTTGAAATAAATAATTCAGAGTAACAAACCTTGTAAATAAAATTAAGTGTAAAATAAAATTTTTTAATGTTTATTACAATTAATTGTAACTCAAAATTTGTATTAAAAAATAATTATAATTAAATGTTTTTTAAAAATTAAGTTTTTAAATAAAAAATCATAAAGTTTTGATTACAATAAAAATTATATTAAAAAATAATTATAATTGAACGTTAAAAAATATTTGGAAATTTAATTTTAACTGTTGATGTACCATTCAAATATTTTAGAGATCTAAAATTATATTTAAGTTAATTGGTTTTAAATAAATAATATTGAAATAACAGCATCTGAATAATTTTAAATTAGTGGTAATCGAGTTAATTTTGGAGTTAATGAATTCTAATATTGATCAAGAACCCAACAATACTTAAAGTTGAAACTGTCTTCTACCATTCTTTATTAGGTTGTCCTAAAAGTTCTCTGTCAATAACGAAAATAGATTTTTTTTCAAATTTCTTTTTGGTATTATTTATTTGTTATTGATATACATCGATTTATTTATAGTATTATATGGACTACAAGATTACAAAGTTTGAAATCCATGTGTCTTGTTGCGTTACTATTGGAAGAAAGGCTTGGCAACACGAGATTCTGCCAAGGCGATTTGCAAAGTTGAAGGTAGACAAACAGTCGAAAAAGTACGGCAATTGATTGGTTCAAGCGTTTCAATAAAGGCAATTTTGACTTGAATGACAGTCCTCGTTCTGGAAGACCAACAAAATTGGATAACGATGACTTGCAAGCAGAGCTGGACATGAAGCATTCGTCAAGCAATCGCGATTTGGTATTTAAGCTTGGAGTTGGCAAGTTAACCGTACATTGGAATTTGAAGCAGCTTGACTTTGTGCACAAGAAAATGCGTCAAGATCCACACGAACTCACCAAAGCTCAGGCTCATAAAAGAGTCCAAATTTGCCGACAACTGCTACAGAATCCACGAGATGACCGCTTTGGGAAACGAATTGTGACGTCGGACGAGAAGTGGGTCTACTTGGTCAACCACAACCGAGACAAGCACTGGGTTCCACAGGGTCAAGCAACGCCGTCAGTTCCAAAACAAGATCGATTTGGCTTGAAAATCATGTTGTGCGTCTGGTGGAACTTTATTGGAGTCGTGCACTTTGAGTTGGTTCAGAAAGGCCAGGCCATCAATGCAGAGCTTTATTATCAACAGTTGGACCGTGTCTACGAGAAGCTCAAGTAGAAGTGCCCTGCTTTAATCAACCAAAAACGTGCACTGCTTCAGTCGCATACCGCCAAGAAGACCACGGGCAGGTTCCAAGGGTTGCATGGAGTAGAAATCCTGCAAATCCTGCTTACAGCCCTTATTGCGCTCCATCCGACTATGGCCTCTTCCGATCCATGAAAGGCTGCCGATTCGAAGCATTCGAAGAAGTTGAACAACCATGTCAAGAGTTCTTCAATTCCAAGCAGTCGGAATGGTACTTTGACCAGATCCGAAAGCTTGCAGACCGATTGCAGAAAGTAGTCGAAAATGAAGGACTGCACTTTGAAGATTAATTGTTATTTATTTAAAATAAATTCTTGCACAAAAATTGTATGTTTCATTCTTAACCGGGAACTTTTAGCACAAACCTAATAGTACTGGTTTATTTCGAAAAATTCTTGGTTTTTAATTAAATAATATGACAAATTTACATTCTTAAGTGTTAAATATAATCAATATCAGCTTTTAATATTGCGATGAAAATCTAAAAAATCAGAATCTGACTCTCAACAGAGTATTAAGAAAGTATAAACAGATTTATTTAATATGTATTGATATCTATATTAATGTTTATTTATGCAATAAAATTTTTCGTATTATTAGATTATTGTATTATTAATGAAGGTGTTCAATTTTCGACCAAAAAAAATTGGAAGAAAAAAATTTTGATGAAAAAATTTTCGATAAAAAAATTTTTGATGAAAGTGGGAAGCATAATTCTTTTTGAAAGTCTTGTGTTGTTGATTAAAACGGTCAGGTATCCATATTTAATAAACAAAATACACTATAAAAAAGAATGAGTCCAATTTTAAAATGATTGTGAGTAAGGTGTGCCCAAAGAAAAAACTTCAAATTACCTAGAATTTCCCTAGAGGTAAGTACTGAAATCTAAAAAATTGTTGTAAAAAACAAAGATCAAAGCAGTAAAGAAAACAATTAAATATAAAATCTGTTTTATTCTGAGATGTTTCAACAGTAATATACACAATAGTAACGAACAAATCATTCCAAATTAGAAGTTTTTTTTGTGATATTTTTAACTTTCCGTCGTCTGTTCCTTTTCTTTACTGAAGCGGGATATTTCAATTTGTTTAAAAGTCTCTGTTTAAAATTATTTGTTCTGTTCGGAATTATTTTTTTCAAGACAGATTTATGTGGTGAATCTTTTTGATTATTTAAATAATAATTATAAGGAACAGAAAGCATGGTTCGTAATGTTGGGCCTTGTTTTCCTCTAGGATCATCTGGTATCATAAATAAATCACCGACAAAAGTGTACGGTATTAACCTAATTGTCAAATAAAAATCTCATAAATAAATCATTTGTTGTTGGTATAATAAATAGAATATTTTCGGTGACAAAGCCTTAATGCCTCCTCTCCATCAGGAATGTTTAAATTTCTTTTTTTCACTAGGATATTTTAAATAAGTGGTTCTCAACCGATGACATGCAGATCAATTCTAATGATGACATCCTAATGTAACTCAAATAACAAAGATACTGTTATTTGTATGTGTTTGTGTGCAGTTAATTCAATTTTAATTGCATAATCCTGAAAATCCATTTATTATAACATTTTCCTGGTCAATGTGTTGTAAAAATGATTAAGTCGATGTGTCTACTTGCAGTATACTATTAAACAATTCAATTGGAAAGGCTGCCAAAATGGCATCATAATTCTATTTTTAGTTTTTTTTTCTATGAATTTCAAGAATTACTATTATCATGGACTTGACTGCTCTACAGCGTACACAGATAGTGACTTTGGCTACCCGCACATCCCAAACCAAAGTGGAAATTGCTGAAAATGTGGGATGTTCCCAAATCTACAGTATCCCGCCTGCTAAAACAAAATCAACAGATTGGGGGATTGTAAATCAGAAGAAAGGTCAGTGTAGTAGAAAGAAGCTCATTGGAGAGCAACTTTCAAATCGCATCATCAAACTCAGCAATATGGATCCGAAAATGACATTAGTGGAAATGAAAGAAACAATTGGCGAGCCTGCAGGTAAAATTCGATAGCATTTGCAGGACAACTCATCTATCATCCAAAGAGGTTCTATTGCTCACAAATCGAATGATGGCACAACTACTTCAGTGGGCAAAGCAACATGCGCACTGGACAGCAGACAAATGGAGCACAAGGTAAGTACTGTAATGACATGCTATTATTCTTATTACAGGTAACATCTCTTGATCGGATTGCATTACAGGCTGCCTTCACTGATGAGACAACGATGGAAGCAGGTCGCCGCAAGAGCCAATTTGTTTGAAGAAAGGCTGGAGAGTGGATTCAACAAGGCCATGCGCAACGTCGGCAAGCATATCCTCCTCGAATGATTTGGGGATGCATCTCCAGCAGAGGACATGGACGTCTACACAGTGTGGAAGGGTCAATGGCCTCCCAATAATACTGTTAAGTCATTGACACCTGTCTTCTCCCACAAACAGAGAAATGGTATGGCACTCAGGAGTGGCTTTTCCACGTTACACCACAAAAAAACGCGATTACACTTGTCTTAACCTGGAAACCGCCCAGATATGAATCTGATAGAGACAGTCTGGGACCTGTTGAAACGTAAGCTTCGAAACGAAAAGTTCCCAAGGAGGCATTGTGAGAAAATGCCAGGAAATATGGTTTTCCTCTTCTGTCATACGTAACTTTTGTTCTGGTGTGCCTGAAAGCATGTGTCGCCACGTGAAAGAACTTTTGCGTGCTAAGGGAGGCCTTATTCCTATAGAATTAAATTATTCTCTATATTTCATGTCTTTTTTCTCAGTATGCAATTAAAACCGCCCCCATTGTAATATAAACTTTAGATTAAATTTTATTTTTGTTTTGAGTAGCCTTGAGTGTGTTGGATATGAATTTTTTTGTATATATTTAAAAAAAATCTATTCTATGTCTTATCATACTGATATTATACTAATTTACACCTTTTGAAATAATTATTACTTATCATTGCTATTGGTATACAACTTAATAACATACTAACATTGACCAAAGTGCAACGATATTTAGTGTTTTTCTTTGGCTTTATCCGCTTAAGAAGTAAATATTAACATACCATGCAATGCAACTAAAAGTGTAATTGGTAGTAACCATTCAAATAATCGAACCATTAAATCAGATGTAAAATGACGGTATCACTTTTAAATGATTTACTTATGGCACGGGAGTCCAGATTGGGTCATCATGTAAACCGCGAGCATAAAAAAGTTGAGAACCACTGTTTTAAATGAATTATCAATCATAAATCAAAAGCAATCGAAATTAACACATACTTTATGGATTTAGTGTATTAAATAGAACTCTTTCAACACGATTTATTGTTCAAGTAGATTATTTTAATTTGTAAAACCTTCTGGACACGGATCAATTAAAGTGTATCGAATACTTGAATCTCCGTTAGATACTTTGTTGGATTTTCAAATATTGTAAACACTTTAATTGATCCGTGTCCAGAAGGTTTTACAAATTAAAATAATCTACTTGAATAATAAATCGTGTTGAAAGAGTTCAATAAAATACACTAAATCAATAAAGCATGTGTTAATTTCGATTGCTTTTAATTTTAGGATACACTTTAATTGTTCCCTATTCAGAAGGTTTAAAAAAATTTAAATCATGTATTTTTTTAATCAATTGATCAGAGGATTTTAAATTTAAAAATCATATCGAAATCTCACTAAATTCAAAGTATGTTTAGAATTAAGACTCCAACTCCTTTCATTTATCGTTCTAATCTTGTTTATCAATTTTCTTGCAATGGATGCGATGCCGCATACATTGGAGACTTCTCGTTATTTTTGAAAACGGATTCAGAAGCATGGATGATTTGGTAATGGTACAACTATTGCTGGACATATGGAAGTTTGTAGATCAGATGTGACGATAAACAATTTTAAAATATTGTACAGTAATTTTAAGAGTAATTAGGAAGCATTATTGATCAAATCACTTAATCCATCACTTAATGTTCAAAGAAGCTTCTTCCACTTTGTTGAATGCTTTTAATTAGCTATTACATAATCACAATTTAAATTTATAATTTTGTTGAAAATTTTGTCTGAAGATGGTAGAAAATCCACCGAAATATATCGCGAAAAAAAGCAAAATTTAAATTAATAAATTATGCAGATCAAAATGGCGTTTTTGATTAATTGATTATTTGCTTCGGTCGTGGGTCGGGCGTAATTATCTACGGATGTGTGATTCCAGCAAATTATACTTCCGCCACTGAGAATGCACGCAATGGTTCTTTTAATCTAAACTCCGACAGAGGCGAACTAACGATAGTCTTGATTTTTCTTTTCATTTTTGCGAACCATAACCTTTTTGATATTGCAGAATGTAAATAACTGACCCCACATTAATGTCTCAATATGATAATGTGCAAAGATCATTTTTGTGATGCTTGAAATACACAATATTACAGAGTACTTCGTCTTCCATGGCACCAAATCTGACGATGTTTTTGTCGTTGGCTGGTATTTTCGTTGGATCTCGTCCATCCTGAGGTCAATACTCATACCTGAGTCGAAGGGACATTTGACCACAATGATCTGAGACGTCAGGTCTCAGTATGTCGTTGATCCGATCAATGTTCACCGACCACGCGTATTCCGGTATGATTTTGTGTGTGGCCGGCAGCTTCTTCTTCAGGAGATCCACTACGAATGCTGTCATCTTGTCGTGTCGCATGAAAATGTCGGAATGCAACGAATTGCAATCCACCATGACATGCGAGATCGTTTCGTCCGACAT
>MQRK01153137.1:0-12311 GCA_001938485.1 Girardia tigrina | reverse complement strand
TATGTATATACTTATAAATTTATATATATGCACAATGATTAACGAAAATAGATTTAAAATTTCTTATATATATATATATATATATATTAGAAATGAATGATTGTGTAATCACTTTCGTAAGTCTAATCGAAAACTCTTAACAAATTAGTTGAGAGTGCTGTTTGAACATTGATTTTAGGATCACATTCTCTTATCAACAATGCTTCACATGATACTCTCTCCCAATAATTTTTAAAATGCTTGCACAAAATCTTAAAATCATTTATGCACATATTACATTTACACGTTTTTTTATGATCCGCAATATTACTCTTTCCCCATTTTTGACTGTGTTCTTGGACTCGTTTGCAGAGATAACTGGGAGTCTCTCCGATGTATGTGGCATTGCACCCATTACATGTGTATTGATAAACAATGTCCGAACACAATCCTAAAGGAGTATGTGATTTATTGCAAAACATATTCTCAACTTTAAATGATTGAGAAATAATTTTTAAATTTAAAATATTATTTGTTGATTTCAAGATCGAATTCTTGAGGTGTTTAAAACCCTAGGAGTAATGTAAGCTTAGAGTATACCCAGGTGTAAAGCAATTTTCAATGTTTAAACTATTAATTTGTTCATTAATGATTTTTTCTTTCTCGATTATTTTATCTAGAGTCTCACGAGTGATTCTGTCTATGATGGACTCTAAGTCCATATGGACATATTATTTTTCATTATCCAAGTTTTTTTAAATTTAGAAGTATGACAAGATCTTGTTGAAAAATGAATTCTCCATTGTCAAAATATTGCGTAATAGATGGAATGAGACTTTCCCTTAATATCTCGGTATACTTTGTAGAGTCTTAAGATCGATTTTGCATTTTCGCCCATAGACAATTCAAAACGAGATTCATATGAAAATTAACTTTATTCCAATCATTTTGGCTCCATTTACTATGATTTAGAGCCCTTTCAAGTCTCTTTTTCTTTTAAATAGGTGACAGAAACGGAGTAATGTAAGCTTAGAGTATACCCAGGTGTAAAGCAATTTTCAATGTTTAAACTATTAATTTGTTCATTATTGATTTTTTCTTTCTCGATTATTTTATCTAGAGTCTCACGAGTGATTCTGTCTATGATGGATGGTTTGTTTTTAGCCTTATATTTCATAAGAAAATCTTGCCTTTTAGAATGAATAATTTAATTCATGTATTCGACGTAGACAAGTGGACGGAAAAGAAGAAATGCCTGTTTGCATACTCCATTTCTCGTTGATTTCTTGAACAGTAGCACGATGATATTGAGGAATTAACCTCTCCAAACACCGGTTATCAGTAGCGGAAGTCAACTTTGGTCATCCAGATTTCTTAGGCGATGAGTTATTCTGACGGTATTTAGCTTTTTTATTGTTATCAAACACCGTCGATTATCTCTAAAATTATCTCTAAAATTTTTTAAAGTTCCTTTACTGATTTTCCTTTAACATGTATGGCAAATATTTTCTCACGCATTTCTGTATGCATCTTTTTTCCACGAACCATATTTTAAAAATATCGAAAATTTAATCGACTGAAATGTTTAAACAATAATAACTACATGTGTTTTTACTAATAATCCATATTGAAAGTAAAATAATTCATTGCCTACATTTATATTATAATTTTTATTGAGTGTCCAAATTCTTTTGAATTGAAAAACAGATGTCCGAATTCTTTTGAATTTGAGAAAAAAATTTTAAATGCGAAGAAAATTTTTATTTGTTAACTTTTTTATTTGATTTCTTCAAATTATTTTAGAATTGTATTTAGATTATCGCAAAATATCAAATTAATTCATCTATAATACAAATAAGTACGTATTATTTATAATTTAAAATTTTTAATAAGAATTATTTTACGTGTCCGAACACATATGAATTTGGGTAGTATATGTGAAAAATTTTGTTAAAGCTTTTTTTAGAGAAATTGTACGTTTTCGAAATTCTTCCATTGTGCTTCTGTCACATTTCCTGGTCAAAAAGTGCAACGGAATGGTAGTGTGAATGGAATTTGTGATAAATGATGAGATTTTTGCGTTGTTAGTGTTCATTCCGTCGAGTTATTGGAGCAATTCCGACGAAAATGTGGATTTTCGCTACCTCATGTTGATTTTTATCGATACCTCACTATTAATTGAATAAAATAATGAATTTAACAATTGGATAATATGGTAAATATTGAGAGAAAAATAAGAAATTATCGATTAAATTTATTCAAATTTATTAATTTCTAAATTTGAAATTTAAAAAATTTATCGGAATGCAAATATTCATTTCCGAAACATGTACAATTTCTTTAAAAAAAGCTTAAACAAAATTATTTTTCAAAAATATTAAATTCGCGTTCACAAGACTCAGTTCTATTTAATCCGATTTTGAAATTTAATTATACAAATTCCGGATGATAGTCATCATTAATTTAAAATGTATATAGTAATTATAAGTTAATTATGAGGAATATTTTAAATTTGTTATGGTTAAATTTTTATGTTTGGGAAATGGGTTTCACCCACCCGGATGGAAAATTGGTATGTGGGATGTTCGTGATAAGTATTTGTTGGAGCATGATTTACATTTTGAATTGCAACATATGATACAGGGTTTTCCACTTACTTTAATCCGTTTTGCGAAAAATTTAATCCATACATTCTTTATATATGCTTTTTTATGTGTTCTAATATAGGTGTTTAAAATTTTAAAATAAAAATTAGAAATAAGTAGTTAATGCTTTTGATATACAGCCTACAGTTAAACCCAATTGAAGAAATTTTCTCTAAATGAAAAATCCAATTAAAAATGGGTATGAATAAATGCAGTAGATAAATGAATGAATTTGAAAGATAAATAAATGATTCCAGAAGATAAATTTAATTAGTATTAAAGTAGAAGATTAATTAATTAATTTGGAAAATAAATAAATGATCCCAGAAGATAAATTTAGATGAATTTTCACCAAATGCTGACTTAAATCCAATGGTTGTTGCACCTGCGGCATCTAATAGTGTCAGCTTCATAATGAAAGTTATCGAATTGGTTGGAACATGTCTTAATTGATTTGAATATAAATTCAAAATCTTGGTTGCAGTTATTTGTGCAAATTGCTTTGCCGAACGGAGGAAAACTTTTCTTTTTATCTGTTGTTCCAACCATTAACATTGAATATTCTTCATAGATCACATTGTATGTTTTATCGGTATTAACAACATCAATATGAGTTTTACAACATTTATTAATATCACAAGCGCATTCACTATTTGATATCTCTCTTGATCAATATATTTCAAAATTCATACTAATTATTTTCAATAAATGAAAATCTTTTAATAAAAATTATTAATTATAAAAAATCTAATTGGTTCAAATTAAATCTAAACATTTTCAAAAAAGAACATATTAAAATAATATATTAAAATTTTAAATTATATTAAAAATAAAATATTAAATTCAAAAATTATTTTAAATCTTTTTATTTTAAAATTAAATTAAATTATTTTTAATTAGTAGGAATCCCAGAAAATACCAATCATCCATCTGTGTCGGAGAGGCACAATCCGAATCAACATACAACAAGCACAATATAAACACACAAGTCAAAACATTCCTCACAATCGGCTCAAAGGTGTTTTGATTTTAGCATAATGAGGTTTATCGTCTTGCTGTAATCCAGATATTGAACTTGGGTTTCATTTTACCAGTTGATGGGTTCACTTCACTGTCCCATTAATGTCCTACATAAATGGTATCTAAACAGTAGTTATCTGTGTTTTTGCTTCTCGAGCTGCACCATTCATCAAATTTTGCTTAATGACTGCATATTTTAAATCCATTTTTTTCTTGATTGTCTGGATGAAATTGTTTATTTCAATTCAATTAGGTAGTTGTCTATTAGGAAATTTGTTTTCCAGTTGTGAGAAATGTTTTGAATTGTTTGTTGATATTGTGCATGTTGTGTATTGATTCGGATTGTGCCTCTCCTACCAAGATGAATGATTTGTATTTTCTTTGATTCATACTAATTAAAAATAATTTAATTTAATTTTAAAGTAAAAAGATTTAAAATAATTTTGAATTTAATATTTTATTTTTAATATAATTTAAAATTTTAATATATTAATTTAATATGTACTTTCTAAAAAAAATTTTAGATTTAATTTTAACCAATTAGAATCTTTTTAATTAATAATTTTTAATAAATGTTTTTCATTTATATAAAAAATAGTATGAATTTAGAAATATATTGATCAAGAAAAATGTCAAATAGTGAAAGCGCTTATAATGTTAATAAATGTTGTAAAACTCATATTGATGTTGTCAATATGGCGACCACAGCTCATGGGACAACGAACATTATGGGACACGAAAAATTCGATGGATCCGAGTCGAAATTAGATGACTTCATAAAAAATTTCGAACGTTATGTGGATATTATGGGTATAACAGAAGATAGAAGATTAGTGATGGTGACCATCTTCATGACTCCATCAACAATCACAAAATTTTCAGAAGCAGATGAAAAGACGTATAAAGAAAAACTGATTATTTTGAAGTCATGTGGATCGGACGACATAAAGGTGAAAGTAGGCGTTTGCCTATATTGGCTATGAAAATCTGAAATACATACAATGCTACCATGATAAATTTACCCAAGACAGATAATATTTTGGAGGAATGGCACAGAGCTTCTACAACCTCTACTGGTATATGTCATGAAAAAATTAAGATTTATTGATTGTCTGAAAAAAAGAGCTAACCGGACATTACTCTTGCGAATTCTTGCAAACTGTGCACATACAAAGGAAATTTTACACATATGTGGCGTAAAGAAACAAAACTAATTTTGAGCAGTTTTATGAATTAGCAGATATTATATTTTACTTAAAAGGAATTATTTTTCCATCTTTCAAATTCTGTAGTTCCAATTAGTGTGGCGATATATGTCTTAAAATTTGGTACGGTCCATCGAATGGGAAGGTGTCCTTTCTCAGTTTTGTAGGATCTTGTTTTACAAAGACTTTCTGACCATCCTCGAAATGTCGATTTGTTCTCTTCTCTCTCTCCCAATTTTCATTCGTCTTGCCGCTTTCTCTAAATTTTCTCTTACCTTCATTTTTATCACGTTGCTCTCTTCCGTTTAAGCTATTCCTGCTGCCGCATGTAAGTTTATTTTTCTACCAAACACAATTTCGAAAGGTGAATATCCAGTCGTACTCTGAACTGTTGCATTTAGACAGAATTCTATCTTCGGAACAATTTACCACCATGATCGTTTGTCTGTGTCTCCTCTGCTTGTTACTATCATATCTCTCACTGTTCGAATAGTTCTTTCTGCCAACCCGTTTGATTGATGTTGAAATGGGCTAATAAATCTTTGTTCGATTCCATATTTCCTGCAAAAATCTTTAAATTTTCCGCCAGTAAAACATTTTCCATTGTCTGTTAATATTGTTTTTGGCTTCCCATATCTATATATCCATTTTATCAACACGCATTGAACTATGGTGTCTTCGTTTTGAGTTCTAATCTCTGTCAAAGARACCAATTTCGAAAACTGGTCCACCATGACCAATAGATATGGGTACATGCTATTCTTGTCACCCACATATGCGATATCCATCACGACTTGCTCTAAAAACTCGTCACTTCTTATTGGAATTAACTTCTCTTTTGTTTTTTCACTTGTAATTTTTCTGTGTATATTCCTGACATTCTCCTATAACGATTTGCACCTCTTTCGCTAAATCTGGTAGTATAAAATGATTTCTGATGTACTTCTTTGTCTTTTTGATACCTACATGACATAAATCTCTTTGTATTTTCCTGATGAAATCTCTTCTAATTTGCTTCGGAACCAATGGTAACACACAATTTCCTTCTTGTCTACCCCATAACTCATTCTGATGAACTAATTAGTCCTTTAGTTGTAATAACTCCTTTGTGATTTTATTCTTTTCACCCTCTGCCATCTCCTGTATTTGTTTCAACTGGTTCAACTCTGAGCACTTTTCTTGTTCGTCTTTTATCCATTGCATTGTAGACTGAATCACCACTGTATTGATGTGTTTCACCTTTGCTTTTGTTGATTTTGGTTCTTCGTGTTTTGTTTCACACTGTGCACAAACGTCGTTGTATAACCGTGATAATCCATCTGCATTTCCATGTTCGTCACCTTTTCTATACTTCAAATCAAAGTCAAAATCAGCCATGTTTGCTAACCATGTCTGGAATTGAGGAGTTATTGGTTTGGAAGTACTCTTCATATACACCAGTGCTTTATGATCAGTTCTTGCTGTAAATCGCTTGCCATATAAATATTGCTTGAAATGTAACATGAACTCTTCTAAAGCTAATAGTTCCTTTCTTGTCACACAGTACCCTTTTTCATGTGTGGTTAAAGTCCTCGGTGCATACGCGATTACTACTTCTTTCTCTTCTGATATCTAACTAAGAACTGCTCCTATCGATCCGAATGATGCATCTGTGTCTAAGATGAAATTATTATTCGGGTTCACAAATGCTAATATTGGTGCACCACATAACTTTTGCTTCAATTCGTTAAAACTTCTGTCGCACTCGTCTGACTAAAATATTTCTTTACATTTTCTGCTGCATGCACTGTGCAACGGTGTTACTAATTCTGCGTAATTCTTGATAAATCGTCGATATTAGTTACACAGACCTAAAAATGCTCGTAAATTTCGAGTACACTTCGGAATCGGAAAATTTTGAATTTCTGTCACTTTCAATTTATTTGTTGAGATACGTTCTTTGTTAATTATATGTCCCAGAAATACCAGCTCCCCCACTCCGAATTTGCATTTCGCTGGGTTGACTTTTAAACCTGCTTTCTTCAGTCTATTCAGTACTTTTTCTAATAATCTCATATGATCCTCCATTGATTTTCAGTAAATTAAGACATCATCTAGGTATATTACTACTCCAGAGAATAGTAAATCTTCAAATAATGAATTCATTATTCTCTGAAACGTTCCGGGTGCTGTTGAAAGTCCAAACAGTACACGGTTAAAACAATACTGCTGTGTTTTTGTGCAAAACGCATTCTTTTCATGAGAACTTTCATCCAATGCTACTTGATGGTATGCTTTGCCTAAATCTATACTGGAAAAAATTCTGGAGCCACCTAGAGCATCCTTTAACATTTGGCTGTCTGGCATTAGAAAGGAAACTTTCTTTGATACATCATTCAATTTTCTGAAATCTAAACAAATTCGAATACCTCCATCTTTCTTTGGCGTAATGACTAACGGAGAGTTCCATTTACTTTTACATTTCCGAATTATCCCTGCCTTTTCTAATCCTTTCAGAAATCCTTCGATTTGACTTTATAAATGAATCGATTGCCTTCTTGGATTCGGAAAAATCGGTTTACCTTCTGTTTCAATTTTATGGACAACAATATCCGTAAATCCCAGATTATATTCATGTTTCATGAAAACATCATAATATCGTTTCACAAGGTCTTCCAGTCTTTTGTTTTGCTCTTGAAGTTTCATATTTGTCTCCACTGTCACAACTGACTTCTTGGTAGTTTTTTCAAGTTTGATTCCGAATTTATGCATGACATTAACACCTCCAATGACTGCCGTTCGAATTGTTTTCACCACTAAAAAATCTACCGCATGGCACTCTTCTTTCCATTTCAACTTCACTGTCATTTTTCCCAAACACTTATGGCCTTCTGAAAATGTTCCATTTATTATAATTGGGCTCTTTCTAATCTGGGTTGTCCGATTTCCAACCAAACCTCCTCACTAATAACTGAAATACCCGCTCCACTATCTCACAACATTAATACGTTGTGATTGTTCAACTTAACATCGCTCCACCATCTACCATCTGGCCCCTCTACTATCTCTCAATTCGATTTTTTGGATATTTTATGCCGACTCCACAGACGAAATGCTCACCATGGAGTCTCTGGCGTTTAAATCATCTTCGTATTCATCTTTATATGATACGATATCCACGTTGTCTTCATTGTACACATCTTTGATGCATACTAAATTAACATTCTTAATATGATTACAGTTTCTGAACCCGTGTCCACTTTTTCCACAGATTAAACAACGATTATTTAAAAGACAATCTTTCCTCAAATGCCCATGTTTTCCACAACAATAACAATCGCTTCTTGTTAAATGCTCCTCTTCTGGAGTTGGAAGTCTCTTTATTTTGCAATATAACTTCCTTGCTTCTTACAGAGCCGAATGCACCGGGCGATTATATTGTTGTTTATCTTCTGACATTCTACTGGATCCTTTCTCATTACTTTTATTAAATCTTTCCGATGGTATTCTACGTTCCGTTCTTAATATTTGTTGTCTATCGTTTGATTCATTCAATCGAGCTGTATTTCTTTTATATTCAGGATTCTCATATCTTCTAACTTGATATTTGTCTTTCTTTGCCATTTCTGCATACGATGTTTAAACGGCTAAAACATCATTTATTTCTTCTTTTGATATGTTGTCCTCATAAATCTTAGCTTCCGCTCTCATTTCGTTCACTGATATGTTAGGTTTGAAAACAAATCGATCTTTCAGAACTTGAGATTTTATCCGCTTTTTCAAAAGTTCATTCAAAATTTCTTCATCGCTGTGTTTCCTAAAATTTTCAATTGTTTTCCGAACCCTTAATTCGAATGTTAAAAATCTTTCATTCTCACCTTGACAAATTTGGCTTAGTTTGTCCAATTCTTCCAACAGTGGTACTTTCTTTATAAATGTTTTCTGGAACCAATTTTTGGATTCCACATTTGACATTGGTTTCTTACTCTCTTCTGTTGCATTCATCCAAAGAATTTTCGCTTCGTCTATCAACAAATAGTTACACATTTCCGAGAATGTCAACTCAAAAAAATTATAAGCATTGTCATATATCTCTATACCATATTTGACCTTCTTCAGAATCCACTCCATTGCACTCCTTCATTTTCTTCTCAAAAAAAATTCTTCTTAAAAATTGATGGAAGTTCTAGTTTAGGAAGCCTCAAAACTTTTATTGGTCGCCATTTAAATCTCCAGGTTTCACTTCAGGATTCATTATAACAACAAGTAGAATTTATTAATTATTTACAATCTTTTTAGAATACTTAAACAAATAATAATCACAACTCTAGTAATCTATGATTAAAAATTCTTTTAGTAATACAAAGTGTAAAGTAATTAATAAAATATATAAAATTAATTTTGCTATTTTCTTTTTATTTAGACTGTATTTAGTAAAATTTTATTTTAATTATTATTATTTAAATTTAAGTCTGTTTTACTGTTAGCTCTTTTTACTTGACTTTTTTTATATGCAACTATTTAAATATTGATTATTTACGTTATTTTGAATTTACATTAAAATTTAAATCGATCTTTCCATTGCTGATTCTCTTTAAATTTTTGCTTTTTGATCTAATATTTTTAATGTAAATTTTTATCTGTTATGTATTTTAAAGAATTAATATTTTTAATAGTTTCTTAGTTCAATTTTCGGAATTTAAATTATTCATTTAATGATCCATTTTGAAACTTTGACCTATTATATAATTTTTAATTAAAAATTTTCAGATAAGCGCCTAGTATCCTTTTTTAATAATTATTTTGTAACCTAAATGTTAAATGTCACGTATTCTACTTCAGTTAAATTTTAAAAATTATAAAAATATGTCATTACTTCCTCTTGAATTTCTAAAAATAGTGAAATTTTTCACAATATTTTTAACACGTTGAAGACAGCACTGCAAAATCTTATTTCTCACACATGGACCGTCATTTTTATTGTGATTTATATATATTAACTGTTTAGTATTTTTTTAGTTTGCAATAACTTGAAGTTGTAATTATTTAATCCTAGATTTATTTTAATTAAAATGCTCATAGGTGGTCACTCGGTTCTAACATGTAAATTTACCCTTGTGAACCTATCTCCCCAATTTCTCTGATCTACTCCAGCATTGACGCTACTTTCAAATATTGAAACCTTTTGTCTAGACATATTCATTCGAGAAAAATATTCTTCGATTTGCAAGTTGTGGTGTTCAAAAAAATCATTATAAATAAAAATTCAACAAATTAAATGAATAAACGAAAATTAATGTTTTTGTTTTACTAAACAAAGTGGAAAACAAATTCAAAAAAACTAAGAAATATGGAATCCACCACGAACAAAAGCACAGCCAGCAACGTCAGCAAACACTCAGTCGTCAAATCAAATATCCCAAACAATACACGAGTTTTAAATTCAATGATCATGCCGTTAGATGCTCCTATTTTGCCGATTCTGTTTGTATTCTCATGTCATGCATCAATATATTTTATGCTCGTCGCCATGGGGAGCTGTTAGCGAAGCTGAGCAAGTAAGACACGTAAATTTTTGTCTACCCACTTGCTGCGCCACATAATGGTCTTATTCAAACTATTTTAATTATTTTTCGTAAATGTGTCTCAAAAATCTCACAAAAAGACACAACATCTCAAGTGACACTTCACCACCACACAAAGACTACGAAGTCACGTCCCACTGATAGGGGGCAAACCTCCGAAAAGGATACCGCAACGACACCCCCCATGATAGAACAAATGCCAAGGCGAACTCGAACACAACTGAAACTACAGAACATTTTGGGTCAGATTCATCGTCCGACACAAACGGATCGCAACCAATACCGATTGACAAACAAGAAACAAGCATGACGCCGATTTCGAACCTCTCGTCACAGCCTCCGTCAGTGATGCCCACGACTAAAAGGTTCATCCCATACTTCGAGGACCAAACTGGATCACCACAACTCTGGTTAAACATCATGGATTCCAGACTAAGATCCATGCACATTAACGGGCAACTGGACCTCTTCCACGAGTTGTTGGCATCCTTTCCATCAGAACAATTAACAACCATCCAGAAATACTTGCCGCAATTACTGGCACACGACACACCATACGAGGAGTTACAACGGAGGTTAGTTCAACGAAATACTCCATCCTTCGAAGAGTGCTTTGACGAATGCTTCCGACCCATGCCAATCGGTGACTCAAAACCCACTGAGTTTCTCAGAATTGTCACCAGAAAACTCAACAATGTGAATCCCCTGCTCACAACAGGCGACAGAGGAAACGACACGCTCAAGCAATTTCTAATGCGCGCACTACTTACCACACACGGAGCTGTTCTTTCAACGTCCCCACACCTTCCCGTACAAGACCTTGCCGAGATTGCCGACCGCATTACCGATGCAATTGGCCACAACTCCTGCCCCCCATATGCCCCGATACAGTCCATTCAAACACCAACACAAGCTCATCCCGCAGCAATCGAACACCAACGCCAATTTATCGACGACATTACCACACTCACCGCGCGGATAGCTTTCCTGGAGGTGAGAGACAATAGTTCCAAGGGTGCTGAGCGACGACAACCACGGCCTCAACCAACTACTACGAGAACTCATGACACACAATGTTATTTTAACCGCAGATTCGGAACGCTTGCTATAAAATGCCAAACGGGATGTACATTTCCTTGTGTGCGCGATCAACTAACGGTCATGGACACATGCATTTGGCACTCACAATTCTGGACGGCAGCGACCCGTTGCGCACCTTGCTGCCATCTGAAAAAAGAAAAAAACTGAGACCACCACTCCTTCATGCAGCCGATGAGACTCAACATGAAAATTTCGGCAGCATCTTCACATCAGAGGCACAAATCCACAACAATCAACGCACCTCAGCATTCTTTTTAGTCGAGACTGGTTCGGCTGTTTCAATTTGGCCACAAAAATTCGTATCGCACCTCACAGAGAACGCCAGGAAGCTCACAGCAGCCAATGGTACAGCAGTCCGTACTTACGGCACCATCTCCTTAACCTTCTCACTGACGCAGGTGCAGCGATCTTTCCAGTGGGAGTTCACAATAGCAAATGTAATCCAGCCTATTCTGGGGGCAGACTTCCTGGAACATTTCGACATCTTAGCAGATTGCAGGATGCACCGACTCATTCTCAATCAGGCCACAGCAATGGACCAAGTCAACACAGCGCCGGCGGACGCCATCACCACACCAAACCAACGACCATGGACAGTTCCCAACACACAGTCTCATGTGTTCTCGAACCATGAACAACACATTTGTGACAAGTTCCCGACGCTGCTTCAACCACCAGGCAACGACAGCACAACTTGCGTGTCGACCCACGTCATAGCAACGAAACACTGCCCACCAGTCCATCAGCGAAGACGGGAATTGTCACAAGCGATTCGTGCCCTGGCAGCTGAAGATTTC